>JAHKBH010003929.1:0-10625 GCA_019049505.1 Pachyrhynchus sulphureomaculatus
ATCAAAGTTTATTGCAAATCCTCCTATACATTTATTCTATCTTCAGTTTTCTTGACCATATAACTGACGTCTTCCTCATCTGAGCGCTATATTAGGCTTGGTCGTTGCTGCGAAACTTTAGAGTATATAAGTAATCTTCTCGTATTGGGACTATGCCCATTCCATTACATTGTTGCTTCCATTTCCATTTTTTAATGTTTGTGTTCGAGGTATATTTTTGAATAGTGTTGGGGATGTAGAGAGCATCCTTGTAATAGGCCTTTTGATGTTTGGAGTCTCTCTTCCCTATTTTATGTCCTATTTTTATATTCACTGTGTTGTTTTCGTAGAGAGCTTTTACTGCGATAATATTAGTTCTTTGTCAATGCCTATTTCTTTCATTGCGTTCCATAATCTTTGTCATAGGCCTTTCTTATGTCTATGAAGGCTAGATGAACTTCTCTATTCTTTGCCAATTTTTTTCCATTGTTTGTTTTATAGTGTATATGTGGTCTATACATGATTTTCCAGCCGTAAAGCCTGCTTGGTCTTCTCCAATTTTTCCTTTTATATTTTTCCTCCATGATATTTTTAATAATTTTTCCATACAAACGTCCTATACTCGATATTATGCTTAGGCCTCTATAGTTTGTACATTTTCTGCGGTCTCCCTTTTTAAATATAGATACTATATGTATAAGCTTTTGACAGTTCCTCTGGAATTTTTTCTCTATTTATCGCTCTGTGGAACATATTTCTCAGCATTCGATGTAATTTATTAGACCCGTAACTTAATCATTTCATTTACCACACCCCCCAGGCCCCCCTTATTATTTTTGAGTGTTTTTATTGTCTTCTTTACTTCTTTTCATAGGTTAGTTCTATCTCTTTTATTTCCTTATTCTGTTCTTCTTCAGGGTTCTCTTCTTGGAATTATTGTCTGTCTTCTGTTAGCAGCTTCTTATAATATTCTTCCCACTCGCTTTCTGGGATGTACTCTATATACGTCTTCTCTCTATTGTTAGTCCTTAATGCTTTAATTATTCTCCATGACTCTGTGCTTCTAGTTCCTCCTATATACTGTTCTACATGTTCACACGATTTTTCCCATCTCTCGTTCTTTTTCTTTGTTTATCATCCTCCTCGTTTCTGCATTTTTTCTCTTTATATTTCTGTAGATCTTCTTCTGATTTTGTATTCAGCCTGTAATATTCTTTACAAAGCTCAAATTTGACCAAACTATGGAATACTGCTCCCATGTTTTGGGGCTCCGCTCCCAAATATACACTGCATTTGTTGGATTCTGTTCAGAGAAGAGCTGTTCGTCTGATTGGAGACCCGGGACTGATCGGCGGCCTTAATTCGCTGGAACATCGAAGAACTGTTGGCGACTTGAGTTTGTTCTACAAGTATTTTCATGAAAGGTGTTCGAAGGATATAGCCCGCTTAATTCTCTCAGAGCGGTGCATGTTTAGGAATACACGTCGCGCTAATACTTCACATCCGTATGAGGTTCAGCTTGTTACTCCTCGTACAACGCTTTTCAAGCAGTCTTTTATATGGAGAACATCATCCCTTTGGAATAATTTGCTAGGACTGTGTTTTCTACCAAGTACAATTTACAGCGATTCAAGAACAACGTGAATCGCTTTTTTCCGCACACATGTCGCTCCTGGAGCGCTTTAGGCACTTCCCTATAACACATGTGCTAGAAGCATACAAAAAAAGATAAAATAGTTAAAAACAGTGGCAGAGGTAATTTAGCTGTAGGAAAATGATAGATTTTTCAACATTCATCAAAGATGGAGAGTCCTGTTGAGTCAATTTGTTACTAAGTAGTAAATTACGAATATTCTGCAAGTTTTATTTCACCCTGTATAGTGCAAAATGCAAAAAAGTAAAAATGCAACACTCTCATTATCTAAAACTAATTACCGACTGCAAGTATTCATTAGTCTGCAGCGATAATGAGACGAGAATGAGAAATTGTTGGTAACAGGCCATTAAAAAAATGCTAATTGTCACCCCCCCCCTGTTGATAATTTCAGAGTAAAGATGTTAAATAGATGATTGAAATCATCCAGACTTCAATAAAAAGTGCAAATTTTAACTTTAAAGAAACATTTATTGTGTATTATTAGAAAATGAATATATTTACGTAGTAAATATGTATTTTTGTACGGTTGACGGCTTACCGCGCGGTAAACTCTCTAACGTACATTTACTGTTAATAGTAAAATTAAAAAATTAAACGTAACTGTATTACAATTTATAAAAAACAGGTTGTGCCGACTACAGTATTTGTATCATTAAAGTACATAAAAAGTTAGCAGGAGTTCCATTACTTTACTACTACTAACTGACCTTCAACCATATAGGCGCTTTAAACCATATAACTATTTACGAAAGGAGATACAAGAGCAATAAACCTACACTGACGTTCTGCCATTTAATCTAAATCGTACGCAATGAGAGAGTTGTTTCAAAAGTTCTCGGCGTGCAGGGCCGGCCCTAGCTTTTTTGCCGCCGTAGGCAAACTCAAAAAATGCCGCCGCACCTAAGCTTAAAGAAAACTATGTTAACTAGGAAAATGACATTGATTGGCATGAATTAAGACAATAATACTAATACAGATTTACGAAAAATTGTTTTATTGAAAAACAAAGTTACATTTTTAACGAGCTAACGACAACGAACTTACAAACTAAAACTAGTACCTACTATTTTCAGAGATAATTCAAATATACTTTTAAAACAATGAACAAAATTAGTACAATAATATACAAAGTCAAACAATTTTTTTTCGAAGTTTCATTTCTGCAAAATCGCGAATAATTTCTTTCAGACCTAATTTACTACTCAATTCGTATTCAATGGTAGGGTTCAGATCCCGACAACCACTTGGCTCTTTGTTTTGTTTGGAACTACTTGCATCTTTTAAGAAGCTATGCAATGCTCCTGGCCTGCTTTTGAAGCTAGATTTGCTGCTCCAATCTCTTTTTTTTTTACATTGACTACCTAGCCTTTTTCTTCCGTTAGATATTCTAAAACAAAACAAGTATCTGATACCGTAATACAACAAAGGCATGATTCAAAGTTTAAAAATCATCCCAACAGAGGGCGGAACCTAACTATAAAATTTACATTTAACAATAACGAATTTATTAGTACATGTACAAGGTATTATTAGCGTAGAAAAATGTCAAGTACAAAGATTACAATATGAATCTAAAGCCTCTCTTACCTTTTAGCAAAATGAAATCGCTCCTTTCCACATCAAATACACTTGTAACTAACTAACTCAAACTGTTTTAAAACTGACTCTAGGGATAAAACGATACGAGTAAATACAAGTACTTACTCGATACATTCCTTCCGATATCAAGTACTCTTTGTATCGCTACTTTATTAAAAACTAAGTATCAAGTAGGTATCGGTCAAAAGTACTCGTATCGCTATACCAACATCACGATTTCATTTTAAACACGTTAATTGATGCATAATACGCTCATCGACGCTGTAAAGAAATATTTTTTTGGGTATCATTTATTGAATTTTTTCAACACATCCTTTTCCTAGTTTCGTGTAGTTGGCAAGCTTGTTTGTCTATGCCTAGAGAAAAAAAACTCTATGCCGTCCGCTCAGTCGCCATATTGTGTCGAGGTCGTCATTGTTTTGTTTTTGTTCCTCATTCGTAATCCTAACCTCGGACTATCGTCGTTGTTTTGTGTTTTAAAGCATTAGGTATAGTTTGTTAATCAAAAATGGTACCTCCAAAGTCTAGTGTATGGCAATATTTCACGAAAAATGATGACATAAACGCAAGTTGCAAAAAATCCTTTAAAGCCTTGCGGTTTTGTGGCAATACTGCTAATTTGCATAAGCATTTAAAACGCCACCCTGATTATATGGCACTGTTAATAGTAAACGACAAGATTTCAATGTTAGTACGACATTTATTTTTTATCTAGAAATGAATTATTTGCTATGTTTTGATGTCGATTGTGAGTAGTGTTGTGTGATACGTTAATCGATATTGTTTGATATAATCATGTCGTAAGAATTGACAGTTATCGATTAAGTAAAAAACATTTAACTTAACTAATTAATATTTTGTCTGCCTTGAGGTAACGAGATGGTTAAGTAAATAGATAGAACTTTATTTTCAAGGTACAAAACGCGTACTGACTTTATTAAAGATAAAGTGTATTTCATTTATTTTTAGGAGAATGAAAAAAGAAGCTGACAATATCGCAGACGTCAGAAGTCGAAATAAAGAAATAGTTCCCGATTCCTCTGAACCTCGACATCGACATCCACAAAGTCTATGTTCAATAACACACAGTCGAAACATTTACCGTGCTTTGCACATACTATTAATTTGATAATAGATTCCTCTTTAAAAAATACTTCACCTGCAATTAGTAGTATTATCAATAAAGTTAGAGAATTTGTTAAATGGGTCAAAAACAGTGTTATACTATATATCAGACAAACTAAGAAAAATCCAGATCGATAGTGGAGTTCCTGAGGGATGTACTAAAAAATTTATTCTTGACGTTAAGACACGTTGGAATTCACTATATTATATGATTGATAGATTTTTAGATATGTCGAAAATTGCTACGCAACTTCTACTCGATGCTATAGATAGTCCTGAATTGGTGACTGGACAAAGAAAATGAAATATTGAAACAGGTAGTCCCTTGTTACAACCATTCGAATTATTCACAAGAGAATCTTCAGGCCAGAATTATGTTACCTTATCCAAAATCATACCCATGATTAATTGTCTCACTTCGCAGCTAACAAAATTTTTCATCATCAATAGAATGTGTCACTCAGTTGCAAACAAAACTACAGGCTGAATGTAAAAAAAAGATTTGGTCTCATTGAATTTAACACCCTTGCAGCTTTGGGAACAATTTTAGACCCTCGTTTCAAAAACCTCCATTTTTCAAGATGCAAATGCATGTGGAAGGGCGATACAAAAATTAAAAAATATTATTAACTAGCCGTGCCCGCGGCTCGGCTCGCGTGGACTTGATTCACTACTATCGTCACTGCTTATTCCTCATGTTACCTAACGTAATAAAAATATCTGCCATTATTTCCCCTTATCCCCCATTATTTCTCCTTATCTCCCATTATTTCTCCCTATCTCTCATTATCTCACCTTATCTCCCATCATCTAGGCTTATCTCGACTTATCTTGCAATATTTGTCAATGTTTGTCATTATCTAGACTTATCTCTGCTTATCTCCCATTATTTCTCCTTATCTCCCATTATTTATACTTATCTCTCATTATCTCACCTTATCTCCCATTATCTAGGCTTATATCGAATTATATAAAACATAATGTAGAAATTTATAAAAAACATGTAAATCGGATAAGGTGGTTCTCAAGTGATAAACGCACTAACGGACAGGACAGACAGACAGAGAGAGCGGTGCATTTTTTATATAATATATTCTTTTGCTACATGATATTTTTTCCATATTTAATGCTTTAGGCAGTGTATTGCAAGAGAATGCGCTAGCGGCAAAACTTTTTCTCCGACTTGATTCACTATTATCGTCTCTGCTTGTTCCTTATGTCACCTAACGTAATAAAATATATCCTATAACTTGGCCAAAGAACATATATATGTTTAGAAAAAAGCACGTAAATCAGATAAGTGGTTCTCCAGTGATAAGCGCACTAACGAACAGACAGACAGACAGAGAGGCGTTGCATTATAATAATTATATTATATATTATATATATATATTATAGATATTCTTTGCTACATGATATTGTTCCATATTTAATGGTTTAGCATGTTTAAAAAAAAGCACATTAAATCGGATAAGTGGTTCTCCAGTGATAAGACAGAGAGAGACGACGTTTGCATTTTATATATATTATAGATGTAATAAAATATATATCATCTATAACCTGGTCAGGGAACATATGTATGAATTTAAAAAATCACCGTAAATCGGATAAGTGGTTCTCAAGTGCACTAACGGACAGAGACAGACAGAAGAGATTACGTTGCCTTTATATATAATATAGATATAGATTATTATTATTATTATATAACCTGGCCAAAGAATATATGTATGAATTTAAAAAAAAGGCACGTAAATCGGATAGGTGGTTTTCGCGTGATAAACGCACTAATGGACAGACAGACAGACAGAGAGACATTGCATTTTATATATATTATAGATTACAGATATTCTCTGCTACATAATATTGTTCCATATTTAATAGTTTAGGCTGTGTATTGCAATGGAACGCGCTAGCGGCAAACTTTATTCCGACTTCATTCACTATTTACCGTCACTGCTCATTCTTTATGCTAGCTATCGTAATATAGCCTATAACCTGGCCAGAGAACATATGTATGTTTTATAAAAAAAAAAGTACGTAAATCGGATAAGTGGTTCTCCAGTGATAAGCGCACTAACGGACAGACAGACAGACAGACAGACAGAGAGACGTTGCATTTTTATATATATTATAGAAGAAGATATGATAATGTCAACCAGTGGATCTAAAGAAGAAGCAGCCAATGAAGATTTCGATTTTTGGTTGCACCACCAGGCAACTTGCAGTTGGGCAAAAGCGACGGCGTGCTAACTCAAAAGCCGATGAAGTTTCAGTTTATTTGGCTAATCCAGTCTGCGCTTTAAAAGCCAACCCATTAGAGGAATGGGAGGATTTAAAACCCGTATTCCCAACATTATACAAACAAGCGCGAATTTATTTAACCATTTGTCGGTACCTCTGTACCCTGTGAAGGGCTGTTTTTCCAAAGCTGGCACAACAATCACTACATCCAGAAATCGTTCTCCAACAGACAAACACTTAGAAAAACTAATATTTTTGGGGAGCACTACAAAAAAAACCGACTTTTTTTTCATAAAATTATTTTTATGTATATTTTTTTATATCAATAAAGAATATCGATACTTATTACTGTTTTTATTTAATTTTTTCCAAATTTTACTATGAAAAATCAATCGATAAGAGTAAGTATCGATACGTTTCAATCGATACCGAATAAGTATTGTGTTTATTTTTTTGCGCTCTAGTAGTTCAGGCGTTTTGCCGCCCCTAAATTTTGCCGCCGTAACCTGTTGCCTACCTTGTCTAACCGCCCAGAGCCGGCCCTGCGGCCTGCTGTGAAGGTCATACACGTGTGTTTAGTTGTATTTTTTGTACCGATCGTGTAAACAAACAAGTTTTAACATTTTCTAAAAAAAATGATAAAAATTGCTGCTAGAAGTACTTCGTTTTAAAACATTTAACTCCTAGGGACATTCAAAAATAGTTAAAAGTCACATTAAAATTGGGTGGGAGTTGATTTTTTCCCTTCGTTTCGAATGTTCGTGTGAATTTAAACGTGGTACGTACATCCATTCAAGATGATAAATGTTCAGGACACCCGGAAAGTCTCTACGACCAATGAGATTGTGACAAAAATTCACAATAGCGTACTAAATGATCGACAACTGAAGCGTCGCAACCCCACTGACAGTGTAAATTTCTCGATAGACCATGTCCATCACATTTTACAAGATGTTCTGGGTATGAGAAAGCTATTCCACTCGATAGCGGTAGCTGAACAATAGATTCATTATTACACGTCAGAGAAGAAAGAGCAGTCGAAACAGTGGGTGGGAGGAGGTGAAAGTGCACCAAAGAAAGCAAAAACGGTTTCATGTGCAGGAAAAGTGGTGGTTACGGTTTTTTGGGATTCGCATGGATTATGCTCATAGACTACCTGGAGAAAGGTATAACCATCACCAGGGAGTATGATGTTTCACTACTGGACCAATTGAAGGGTAATATTTAAACAAAAACGTCCACATATCGCAAAAGAGCAAGTACTTTTTCATCACTATAATGCTCATTTATTTCCTAGATTCAAGTAAAACGTCTTCACACACCTTTCGAATTGTTGCTGTAAAACTGCATAACCTTCGAACTCGTACTTTCAGATCCACCGTATCCATCAGATTTGGCTCCCAGCGATTAGTTCTTGTTTGCAAACCTGAAAAAAATGGCTGGCTGGGCGAAGATACACTTCGAATGATGAAGTTAGAGCTGAGATGAACGCTTATTTTGCAGAGCTGGGTAAATCTTATTATAATGAGGTTATTAAAAGATAGTGGAAAATTAAAAAAAAAAAAATCTCCTTAATTTTGCGTTTTTTTTTTTGAGGTCGAGAACTTGTAAACAACCCTTGGAAACTTTGAACAAGATTCATGTTTGTTGCAGAACACTGTTATCAATTTCGAAATAGTTTTATAGACCATCGAAATATAATTATATTGTGAAAAGTCTCACACTTTTCGTAGTCATAATTATTAAATTTGTAGTTGAAGAAACAACTTCAAATAATAAAACTAATACCAATATCTTATTGGTAAAAAATAGATACATCTTTTTTATAAACATAAATAATAATTAAAATTAAAATTCGCAATTGATAGTAAACTATTTAGATTTATTATATTGTAAAATATAAATGATATTGTGCCATCTATGCCGATTATTTATGAAAGAAGTTTTAATGGCTAAAACGAAAATTTCTCGTACTATTTTCTGGATATTTTGGTTGTTTCTGAACTAATTTACAACATATCGCACGAGACATTTTCATGAATCTTTACTCTTTCGCGGTTTAAAACACTTAATTTAGTGACACGATTTCTCCAAACTATATAATATATATAATATAATATATATATATATATATATATATATATATATATATATATATATATATATATATCCAGAATATGAGAACAAACGACAGGGAAGATAATGAATGTCGGATCAGAAGATATGCCTGATATTGATAAAGATGAAATCATGTTGGTCTTATCGAGTATGAAAAGCTGTAAAGCACCAGGGGAGGATGATATAACAGTGGAGATGCTAAAAGAAGGAGGGAAACGAATTTCTGTCTAGAATGTGTCAACTATACAACGAGTGCTTGAGAACTGGAAGAATACCAGATGCGTGGAATAATGCGATAGTTGTTCTTCTACACAAGAAAGGGGACAAAACAAATTTGGAGAACTATAGACCTATTAGTTTACTTTCACAGGTGTACAAGCTCTTCTCCAAAATTATATATACATATATATATATATATATATATATATTATATATATATATATATATATATATATTATATATCTTATATATTATATATATATATATATATATATATATATTATATATATATATATATATATATATATATATATATATATATCAGGGATTTTCTACAGCTGACGCTGTCTTCCTTCTCTCAAGCCTTGATTCCATCCGTTTCTATCTTCCCCAGTCCCTCCATCTGTTAGACCCCTGTCCTCCATAGCCTCGTCCACATCGTTTCTCTCCACGATCGTCTGGGTCATCCTCTTTTTCCTCTCCCTATAGGGCTCCACTCCGTTATTTTCTTTATCCACCTATTATCTTCGCTCCGTCTTATGTGTCCATACCATTCGTTTTTCTTCAATGGTGTTTTACTGCGTTCTTCTTTGATGTTCATTCTGCTTCTTATTTCTTCATTTGTTATTCTCTCCATTACGTGTCACTCTACAACATCTTCTCCAATACGCCATCTCTACCGCGTTAATTTTAGATTTATTTCTTTTGTTGATCGTCCCTGTTTCTTGACCCGTATGTCATTATGCTTTGTATTATTGATTTGTATATGTGTGTTTTGTTTCTTTTTTTGTAATGTGTTTGTCCCACAGGATCGAATTTAATTGTCTTATGCAAGTCCGCGTTTGTCCTAATCTAGCTTTAATCTCTTCTTCTGATGTTGCGTTTTTTGAAATGATGGTTCCTAAATATTTAAATCTATCGGGTTCCTTTGATTATTGTTTCGTTATCGACTTCTAGATTCTCCACGTTTCCCTCCTTTGTTGTTAGATATTCCGTTTTATCATAGTTTATTGCTAATCCTGCTTTAGTGTATTCTTCTTTCAGTTTTCTTACCATATAACTGAGGTCGGGATTCCTCATCTTGCGCTATGATTACTTGGCCGTCTGCGAAACTTAGACTATATAAGTAATCTTCTCGTACTGGGACACCCATTCCATTACATTTTTTGCTTCTATTTTTTTTAAAGTTTGTTAGAGGTATATTTTGAATAGTGTTGGGGATGTAGAGCATCCTTGTAATAGGCCTTTTGATGTTTTGGAATCTCTTCCCTATTTTATGTCCTATTTTTATGTTCACTGTGTTGTTTTTGTAGAGAGCTTTTACTGCGTGTAATTAGTTCTTTGTCAATGCCTATTTCTTTCATTGCGTTCCATAATCTTTGTCTTGGTACTGAGTCATAGGCCTTTTTTATGTCTATGAAGGCTAGGTGAACTTCTCTATTCTTTGCCAGGTTTTTTTTCCATTGTTTGTTTTATAGTGTATATGTGGTCTATACATGATTTTCCGGCCGTAAAGCCTGCTTGGTCTTCTCCAATTTTTCCTTTTATATTTTCCTGTATGATATTTTTAATAATTTTTCCATACAAACGTCCCATACTCGATATTATGCTTAGGCCTCTATAGTGTTGTGCATTTTCTGCCTCCCTTTTTAAATATAGATACTATATAGGTTTTTGACCATTCCTC
>JAHKBH010003930.1:0-10590 GCA_019049505.1 Pachyrhynchus sulphureomaculatus
GTTAATTTTTGTGGAGAGTGAATGAATGGAGAATGTGATTGGGTGAGTGAGTGACGAGCCATGAGTAAGTGAGTGAGTGAGAAAGTGAGCCAGCGAGTCAGTGAGTGATGTGTGAATGAGTGAGTGACTGAGCAAGTGTGTGTTTTATCAATATTAATAAAACAGAATTAAAACAATTTTTTAATTTAGCGTTGCAACAATTATTTTTAAACAGTATTTTGCTAACACTAAACCTAATATTTTTAAGTTTTTATGATAATGTAGAATTAAGAACATTTAAAATGTCCGAAATAATAGTTTTATTCCATAATTTTAATGATTGTACCACTTTTGCATGTTTATTATTAAAATGAATTATTTTGGCAACTGTGTGTTTTCTGAAAAAACCTCACGGTAATATCTTTTTATGATTTTTTGGATTCCCCGCATAAAGAATACTTAAGAAAATAGGTGTCTCACTTAAAAGAAAGAGATTTTTTTTATATTTTTGTGTTATCTATATGATGATCAAGATAATACTTATTGTCAGCATAATGCTTATCGTATGTTTAATCCTCAGTCAGTAATTATGATAATGTTTCGTCTTTGCTTATGATTTGTTATAATGACCATGTTTAGCTTTCTTTTCATGATCAATGCTTTGCCTCTTCTTATAGTAATAAAGGCTCATGTTTACCCTTGTGTTTATGCCAAGCTTCTTGCTTATGCTCATGCCAATGTTCATTTTTATGATCCATGTTCATGTTCTTGCATGTCCATGTTGATGTTTCGCGTTTTCTTTATGATCGTGTTTCACTTTTTTTCTTTGTGTTGTGGTTCTTTTTCGTGATAATGTTTGTAATCCTCGTACTGGTGCATACTCTTGAAGATGTTGGTTTTGGTGCTCATCTAAATGGTGATGTTTATGTTCATGAAGATTGATTGTGTTCATGAAGGTGTTTGTGTTGGTAATAGTGGAATTCCCTTTTTCTTTTTTGGTTCGTATTTTTTCGTATTGAAATCGTCATCGTAATAAGGGATGTAACATCTGTGTTCCATAATTACTACCCGTCTCCATAAGAATCAATCATCTGATACATGGGAGGTTGCAAACTTTTAAAGTTAATAGCTTGTTCATACAGCCATCATTGACATTTTTCATCAATATTTTCCTCTATCTATTTCTATGTTTGTCCTTCTCGTCGATCATATTTCTTCTTCCACCTGTTCTTCAGGCCTTGCGTTTCAATGGCTGAATTATCAATAAATTCATGATGTTGGTTTGAAAGTTTTTATAATTTTTAATGGGTCATTTTCTTCTTTCATGGATACCCCAGCTTGATACGATTGTTCCTTGCTTTCCCCCTCAAGTCATTAATTTTTTTTTTGGCTGCCCCCTAATATTCTCTTTTGCATCGTTTCCATTTCATCATAAGGTCAGATTGGAGGGGAAAGCATCCATATGATATTGATAAATTAACGGTTTTTAAAATTTCTGGTGTTTTTTAAAGCATAAAACGAATATGAAATACTGTGATTGCTGATATAAACTTGAAATAAGTTTGTGGTTAAATTGACATTAAAAATGTAGCATGGATTATTTTGGTCGTAATGAATTCTATATGCGAACACAATAGATATCCTAAAAGGAGTCATCACTACAGTACGCTAAAACATAAGTATATAAAGTAAATATGTAAAATAAAATGAAATATTGTAAAATATTTCAAAAAAATAACAGAATGCAAAGACAAACTTGGCAAAAGGTTTATTATGAATTTTTGGCATAATAATATTTTCGAACTACATTTTTTTGAAAATCTTGACATGCAAAAAAATAAGGTTTTTCACACGTTATTTTATTATTTGTTGTATGTTTTTATTTGTCGCAAATTATTTTTGTTAACATTTTTATAATGGAATTATATTGTTAATGGCAGTTTTTTAACACCGGATTATTTTTTATAGTTTATCTACACAGCCATGAAATTGTTATTATATCAAAAAATTGGTTGACGTCAAATTATAATTCCCACAGTTCCGAAAAAGCGTGTTTTCCCTCACTAAGATGGTAAGTGAGATCAAAAGTTATTCATGAAAAAAATATCTCAGGTGACGGCCCATCCATATTTTCAAGCTGAAATTTTATCTAAATAGTCTCAGTGAGGTCATGATTCATTCAGATGCGAGTCTAGATCAGAAAGATCAAGTGAAGCAAGAAACTGCAAAACCACAGGCTCGTTGAGGATTTGGTACTGTCAGGTTCAATAAATTGGAAATCCCACTTCTTTGCTACAGAAGCCTGAAGTAAACCGAAACTATACTTTTCAATTTGACAAAGATTTAGGAATTAAAACCAGTTTTTGCACAATCCATCTTCAACATTTTTACACCACAGCAGAACTGCCCGAGAAAAGAAATTGACCACTTTAGGGCAACGTTAAGTTTATTTTCCTTAAATTATTACAGGCAATATGCCTTGAATATTCTCTTGGGATCCTTCCACGAAGCAGCAGTCGATGTAATGGGTTCATAAGGGCTCTCCACCTCCAAAAGAACGGCGAAGACCCAATCGTCTTCTGGAAAGTGGATAGCGAGTGTTTTTTGGACTGCGTATAGGACGGATAGAAGGTCAAGGAAGGTTTTTTGGAAGAAACCTACATTCAAGAGTGGATAGAACACAGGTGAAGAGAAATTGAATTCGTCGCCAAGATTGCTAACTTGACTATCAGAAAGTTTTCATAGAAAAATATTTACTAGTTTTCTCACTATTGCTGTTTTCTCGTTAATAATTGCACGTCCCTCGTATTTTGACACGTTATAAATTCTAGACACATCGCATGTGTAGATCAAGAACTTTGAATATAATAGCCAGCAAAAGAAATGCAAGGAAATTTTTACATGGTCTCCTGCTAGATTAAGAAGAAAAGAACGGATGTATTCATTTACAATGTCGTATGAACGACTGAGAATCCCACAAGATATTGCCGAAGGTCTAGACTTAGCTGTGTTCTCGAACTTTTCTGGATATTCGCAGATAGTATAAAGTAGCATAATGAAGAAGTTTCAGTTTCATTTTCGGATCCCTTGATTTAAAGAACTCCGAAAAGTATGAATAACACGATATATTCTAAACAACCAACCTCAAACCGTTCTCCTCGTCCTCTTTGGTCGCGTTATATGTCCTGATTATAATAGTACTGCTTACAGCTTGTTCCTTGTCGCAACCGAAAACCAGGAAAAGCTCTCATAATACTTTTTGAAACTACAAAATTTATCAATCTCCCAGCCCTTTCCCTAAAGTGATATGACTCGAAATTTATAGGTTCCATTCTTACTTTAAGCATTATATTGTACCAAATTTGTAATTAATTAAGGATTGCATACACCTCGAATTTTCAAAATACGTTTTTTTTTTACGAATATTATCCTCTATACTTCTAAGAATTATTAAAAAAAAAACAAAAATTAAAAAAATTCTATTCCATTACAAAGTTTATAGCATTCAATGTGATCTGGCGCCGGATTGGAACTGCTACCTGTTTTTAGAGACACCATCTGCAATATATTATGCTTATCAATTTTTAATATTTCTTAATTTTTTTTAAATATTAAATTTTTTTTTCCACAAAATGTCGAGAGGTTTTTTTTAAATTTTTCTAATAGACAATTTTTAAAAAATAATATAAAACAAAACTACTACATTATTTTAAAAGATTAATTTTTATTTTTGCATATTGGATATTTTGTGTGAAGTTATCCTGCCGACAAGGAGGCGGCCGTAGTTTTCAACAGTGGCCCTTTTAACCCGATAAAAAATAATGTTAACATTTAAGGTAGTTCACTTCGTGACAAGCAGAGCCAAAAGTAATAGCCCGACAGTAAATACAAAGAGTTTAAAAATACGTAATGGCAGAGTATTTTATTTTTGTCGGAGACTGTATTCGATATATGGAAACTTTCATATGTAGACACACACTAATACAATCACATTTTTAATGAAAATAAATGTGACAATGCGTAACCAAATGCTCTGTAGAAGTAACGTTTTTATAGGTTATATTTATTATAGTTTGTATGTTTAGTCTTTAGACCATATTATTTCTGTTTTAAAATAAAAAAAATATATAATTAAATAAAAAATGCCTTTTGATTACACAGCCCCACAAAAAAAAAAGTGGGGTATACTTTTGATGCGATATATCAGATCCGTAGCATTTTGCCCGCTGATCACGAATCTGACGTCAGAATATCGCCATCACATCTCAATTTTTTTCTTAACCGTCAAAAAATAGGTAAAAGTAGTAAAAATTAAGAAAAATATACTCCTAAAAAATTGATTCAAGCTTTTTCATGAATCCAAAGATGTATTAATATGTATTCGGACACGCTAAGCTAATATTCATCAGTTGGATTAAGCCATATAGTTCGTTTTTCTTTCTAACCTCAATAAATCAGACAGATATAGTGCTTCTCGAATGCAAAAACGAATTCAAAATTAAAATTCAACAGATTCTTACCAAATTTGGTACACGGGGTTTTTTGGGTTGCTGATCATGAATCTGAGGTCGGATTTGCAAAATTCAAAATGGCGGATCCAAGATGGCGGACAAAATTTTTGAAAACCAACCGATTCCTACCAAATTTGTATACAGTGGGGAATCCTCAAACCTGATACTCCTTAAACCCAAACAAACCCTGAAACCTTAGACTCTCACACCCTGTAACCTCAAAAAATAGACCTCAATAACCCTGTAACTTTAAAAATGAGACCCAATAAAAACTCAAAACCAGGACTTTTAAACCATATACTCTCAAATAGTAGACCCTTAAGCCCTAGAATTGCGAAGGTTAGACCCGCGCCTATCTTTCCTTTTTTTGGCTGTATCTTGTTCTTTTTTTTCCGCGAATGACCTATTCAAAGCTTTCTGCCCAAACGCTTTTTGAGGACTTTTTCTCTTTTTTAGCGACCAGCAATAGTCCGCTAGCATATGGTCATCCCAACGTCCTTGATACCGATTTCTATGAGTTTCAGATCTTGGTGAAAACGTCCCCTTGCTCCTCAACTGTAGTCACCAAGATTATCTGGGAAATCATCGATGTGGGAGTCCAGGAAATGTAATTTTTAGATTCATTAAGCAACCTAATGTTTGAAAATTTTTTACCATTTTTCTCGACTATTCTTTGTACTTAGGACTGTTTATTATTTCCCAAAAAGTTTGTTGCGACTTCTTTAAAACTAAGCCAATCAGCTTTTTCAACTTTATTCATTTTTAGTAAACAAATAATGAATCTTGAAACAAATTTCTTATTTGTGGCCCGTCAGAATACGCCTGCCTTAATTTTAGCTGCAAAATTTCGGAAAGTTTTTTATGCAAATATTTGAAACATGGCCGTTTGTATCTAATGCTCTCGACTGAATTGCTTCATAAGTCCAAGCTTAATGTGAAGCGGCGCGAATAAGAACTTTTCCTGGATCTACCAATGGTGGAAACAATACATTATTTTCACGCAGAGTGAACGATTCTCTTGTTTGACCAAATTTTTTTCTTATAAGACGTTTCCCTGTCTCTGCTATGTCCACAGACATTTATAACAGGGATAAAATGTAAACCCTGACTGTTGGCTAAGCAAGATTGTTACAATTTTCATATCTCCACAAATTTTCCAGTTATGATCACATATTTTATTTTATCAAAAGCTGCTTCATTTTTTTCATATTGCTCTTTCATAACTGTGGAATGAGCAATCGGAATGGGAGCGTAAACGTTGGTATTATGCAGCAAAACTGCCTTAATGCTCCGTTAGAAGAATCAATGAACAGTCTCCATTCTTCAGGATCGTATGAGTTATTTTTGAAATTCATCCATTAGACCTTTACATCGGTACAATATGAAAGTGGACAATTCCTCGTCCATTGTGAAATATTTTCGAAATTCTTCATCTCTGTTTCTATAATAAGAAATCGTAGCTTCTGGCTTAAGTAAATGTCTTTTTCTGTTAAAAAAGGAAGCAAGATGCTCTGAACCATCTTTGGATAAGCCTAAATCTCTGACTAGATCACTAAGTGTCTGACTGTGATACGAGTAGGGGTTCTGGTTTACGGGTTGTATGGTAGAAATTCTTTATCTGTGTCACTAGTATATGATAGGTTCTCACTAGAACATTCACATTAGTAACATGTGTATTGAATCTTTTTTCGACAGTCTCAATGTTTCGGCATGAACTAATTAGTGAAATATTTTGTTTCCATACCATCAGCATCAAGTGGTTCAGGAGGCGGAATTAGGTTAGTTGGTCTTGTTACTATCGAAACATCGTTATAAGTAATAGTGCTTTTTATTTTTCGGTTATCCCCTAGATACAACATTCATACAAAAGTAAGCAATCATTTTCACTGTATGGTCTATTCCATATTGCTGGTCTGGAATATTTAATCGCGTTCTTATTGATGTACAACATTATTTTTGCAAGAACTGCAAATGATGTGGGGAACCCCAATCTGGTATCCTGGTGGCTGTATTTTTTAATTTTTTAAAACAATCCGTATATAAGGTTTTAATCTTATCCGTTATCGGTGACCCATTTTACTCAATACCTGTTGACAGCAAATATAACAAATGAATCACAGTTTTTATCGCACTTATGAAAAGTCCTTGTACCGTGAGACCGTTTTCTTGAAGCATTAGACTCTACATGAGCCAAGTCACCCACACATGAAGAGCTACGGTCGCTGGATGACGACGGCTGCGGGCCCGCTTTCCCACCCTGACCAACCGCCGATACTGGTTTCCGAGTCCCCTACATCGTAATTCTCGCTTTCTTCTACCTGCCATGACGCGGCATCTAAGCCTTTATCCAGGGACTTCTGCCGGCTAGTGGAGTAAACACCGTGCCCCACCGTCACCACGTGGAGGTGCCCTGGATCAGGTAGAAAAATAAAAATCGACCGATGAATTTTTCTCGGCGTTCAAAATGCGCGAAAACATCTGCCATCGTTGAATTTTTGCAAATCCAACCGCAGATTCGTGATCAGCGACCCAAAAAATCCCCGGTTACCAAATTTGGTAAGGGATCGTTGAATTTTAATTTGAATTCGTTTTTGTGCATTCGAGAAGCACTATATCTGTCTGATTTATTGAGTTGTAGAAAGAAGACAGAAACTGTATGGCTCAATTCAAAACCGATGAAATATAGCCTTTAGTGTGCCGAATACATATTAATACATCTTTGGATTCATGAAAAAGCTGAAATCAATTTTTTAGAGTATATTTTTCTTAATTTTTACTAATTTTTTTACCTATTTTTTGAGGTTACAAAAAAATTGAGATGTGATGGCGATATTCTGACGTCAGATTTCGGTGATCAGCGGGCAAAAAAATACTACGGATCCTGATATAGCGCATCAAAAAGTATACCCCACTTTTTTTTTGTGTGGCTGTTAATTAATGGCGACATTAAGTAAATTTGCAAAGGAAAATCACATCAATAAACGCAAAAAAAGTATTCGAGAATGAATGACTCGAAAAAATTAAAAACTGAAGAGCCTAACCCGGGTAGTGGTCGCCATGTCGATTTAGATGAATTAGGAAAAAATTTAAAGTGTTGTAGCTGTGTAAAAAAGTCTTTCACTAGAAAAGATAACTTCATAAGAAACGATTAGGTCGTATTACAAATTACGTATCGTAGAGTGCGTCATAAAAAAAAACTAATATTGCCATCTTTAAAATGCCTTTAAAAGTATTATTTCAGACCTTAGGATAAAGATTAAATTGCATCCTTGAAAGATCTAAAAAGTTCTTATGATAAATTAAGGTTCTACAGAAATAGTAACAATTATTATCTAATCGAAAAGACAATGGAAACCATGTATAACCAAAGATACGCGAGCATTAAATAAAGTAATTAATTACTTTTACAAATAGTTTTATAATACCTTATTTATTTATCATTAATATCATTAATTATTTGGTTTGGTTTTTACCGAAAAAATTATAAAACAATTTTTTTATCTACATTTAATATTGTTATCAAGTGATTTAAAATATTATCAAAAAATTATGAACCCATAAACATATTTTTGTTGAAATATAAATCTCTTAAATATTAAAGAAAAAATAATAAATATTAAGATTCAAATTTTAATCAATACATTTAATCTTTTTATGATGATTGATGATTATACGATAAAGATGATAAATATATTGTGTTTATTCAATAAATTATTTAACTTACAATGAATTTTCTGTTCAAAAGTTTAACCACTTTAAATGCTTGATTGAATGTTGGCGCGTAAAGTATGACGATATACAGCGTTGTCAAATTGTGGATATCTGTCCCACACTACGCGGTTATTCTTTTAAAAAAATATCAACTTTTAAATATTTATATCTTTTTAACAAAACGAAAAAAAAAAACTTTTATTTCGAATTTTTTTTAATTTTTTTTTACTAAAATATTAGTTTTTTAAAAAATTCGTTTCTTAAGATATACACGAAACTATGAAAAGTGGATTTACGATTTACCTTAAAACAAATTTTAATAACTAATTCTTATAATTTTAAAGTACAATAAAAATATATAATCGCCATTCGTTTATATTTTTCACTTAATAACCTTTAAAAATATTTTTTACATTTCCGTACGAAAACACTTACAAAGATAACTTTGGTGTCAGTCCATCTGTCTGTTCCGTCTGTCACAACCCGATTTTCAAACCGAAACTGTTTGACATAGAAAGTTGAAAATTTGGCACTTAACATAGAATTGATGGCCTCATCAGGCCGTGTAGTTTTTGAAAGTTAAATTTTGACTTGAGGGGTTAGTTTAGGAAGGTGAAATCGAAAGTAAAAAAATATTTTTAACCAAGTCATCGAGTGGGGTGTCAAATGAAAGCTTGTAAAAACAGTAGTTCAAAAATTATATATAATGTAATCCTTGCGCACACTTTTTTTTTAAATAATTGCGAAAAATCGCTGTCCGCCTCCTTCAATCTCGAAAAGTAGTTATCAAAAATTTTAAAAAATTAATAATTTATCTGGTATATAAAAAATAACAAGGTCATCAGTTTCAATAAAGATCGAAAAAAACCTTGTTTGAAAACTCATTTGGGTATGTTTTTTTGAAGTCATTGATCATTTTATACCTCCGTAAACATAGAATTTTTAGTTTTAAAAGCAATCGACGTAACGACTTGCACTTGGTCGGTTATTTAAATATACATACTTTTTGCAGCAGCCCTGGTGTATGTACCCCCTATATCTATATATCGTTTTCGTTTGAGATTTATCGCGTCCCAACAGACAGAGCGAGAGATAGAGAGACAGGTAGATAGAGGAAAACTGGGGACTACGTTTTTGGGATTCAGGACTCAAAAACGTAAAAGAAATGCAACAATCTCGGATTGTGATTTTTTTTTTTCACGAAGATGAGTAAAAAGGATGACAAGAACGGTATAATACAATTATTAAATTATTATTTTTTAGTGAGCATTGTATATTTCCAATTTCCCCCACTTGCACGTTAATATACTATATACAAATTTACATAAATTTACTAATCATAATAATTTTACTTTCATTGCAATGGTACATTAATTAAAAGAGTGTGAAATATTCAAAAACATTAATTGTTAATTTGTATTACTGAGTTCTATGTTGCGTAAGTAGATGTTATAAACATTATAATTACGATACGTTATGGTCACGATGAATACTTTCATGATATATATTTGATAAAAAATAGTATATAATATCAGTCATCCTCAAAATCATTAATGTTAAACTTGAAAATTTATCACGTACAGTCAATAAATTTCAGTAAAACAAATTCAAGCAGCAATGATTGCTTGAAGTAAATAAATGTTTCATATCATATGATATTTTAAATAATTAATGTAAGGTGGTAAGGAGACAAAATGATTAGTATAAAAAAGTTTAAATCAAAAAACATTAACATTCTGTGTTTAAGTGTTCACGTTACTTTCTCGTCAGCATGGAAGCATGGGTAAGTGTATAAATCTCATTTAACGTATTAGCATAACATTAATGATAGTAAATTACATACTAGGAGGGTGTTTTTTTTTTAATTATTTCTACCCCTGCCAATCGCCGCCTGCAACAATAGTCTCCCCTGGCATCTTCGAGGCAATACTGTCGACGAGATTTTCTGCATATTCTGCAAAATTTTTTGAATCTCGCCAGACATCTGAGTCAAAGTCCTCAGAGTCTTTCACATGAGCTTTCTCTTTACAAAGGGATCAAAACGTTTCAATAGGGGTGGCGTCCGGCGATTATGAGGGCCACTCTAGTTTCTTATCGTGTGGCCCAAGCGAGTCGCTTCGCGACGTTAATTTTGGCCCAGCAAAGTTTCGTCAACGTGCATGGGAATCTGACATCATGAGCAAGAAGATGTTGTCGAATGGTCTCATGTGAAGACATTCAATACAGATTTTCTGGGATAATGTTGCCGCTCCTTTGACGCAGTCGACAATTTCGGGACCCGCAAAAACAAAGACACGATTCGTTTTTTCGACTTTCGGAGTGACTTTGCGTACTGAACCACGTTCTGGCTAGTCATCGACGTTTTTTTTCGTCTCGTTAAAACGATGTA
>JAHKBH010003931.1:0-10500 GCA_019049505.1 Pachyrhynchus sulphureomaculatus
ATAAATATTACATTTTTGTTTGGTCTTTAATTTCTTATTCACACAATATTGTTTAGGCGGGACATTCATCTCTCTGTCATCCATAGCTTCATCAGCAAGAGTCTCTTGTTCTCTCTCTCCTTTTTCTAATTGGAGGTTTAGATAAATATTATTTTATTAATGTTTTGTGCGGAACTCTTATGGGATCACTTCTGTGTCTGTCTGTCCGTCCGTCCAAAATTGAAAAACTGAACACTTATGGATCACTTCGGTGTCTGTCTGGTCTGTCACACCCGATTTTCTCCGAAACTATTTAACATAGAAAGTTGAAATTTGGCAAAAATATAGGAATTTGATGTGCCAATCACAGCCGTGTAGTTTGTTCACAACAACGTGTTGATGATTCTGAGCGCTGTTTGGACCTGTTTAAGTGCAATAAAAAGGAATTTTTCGTGCGATATGTGACAATGTATGAAACATGAGTCCACCACTACACACCGGAATTAAATCGGCAGTCAGCTGAGTGGGACAGCAGCCAGTGAAAGCCGCCCGAAGCGACTAAAGGTCAGAACAGTCGGCTGGGAAGGTTTTGGTCTCTGTATATTGGGATGCGCATGGAATAATTTTCACGACTATGCTGAGAAGGGAAAAACCATCAATAGCCAATATTACATAAAGTTATTGGTGCGTTTGAAGGCAGAAATCGCAAAGAAAATGGCCCCAAATGAACAAGAAAAAAGTGCTCTTTCATGAAGACAGTGTATCGTGATGGATGACAGAAGAGTTAAGGTGCGTGAGATTGCTAGTGCTGTGGGCATCTCGACTGGAAAGGGTACATAATATTTTGCATAAACATTTTGGACATGAGAAAGCTATCCGCAAGATGGGTGCCGCGATTGCTCACGCGTGACCAAAAACGGAATCGTGTGAAGTGTTTGCAAGGATGGTTTTGCAGCTGTTCCAGAAGAATCCGGAGGACTTTAAGCGTCGTTTTCGTCACTGTGGATGAAACATGGATACATTACTATACTCCTGAGACTAAACAACAATCTAAACAATGGGTTACCAAGGGGAATCTGCACCAAAAAAGGCGAAGACCGTTCCTTCGGCCGGAAAGGCTATGGCGACTGTCTTTTGGGATTCGCAAGGGATAATCCTCATCGACTATCTGGAAAAGGGTAAAACTATTACAGGTGAATATTATTCATCGTTATTGGACCGTTTGAAAACCGAGCTGCAAGAAAAACGCCCCGCGATTGGCCCACAAGAAAGTCCTTTTCCATCACGACAACGCACCAGCACACACCTCAGCAGTTGTGGTCGCAAAATTAATGGAAATAGGATTCCAACTCGTTTCACATCCCCCTTATTCTCCAGACTTGTCTCCCTCGGACTACTATTTGTTCCCCAATTTGAAGAAATGGCTGGCGGGACAAAGATTTTATTCAAACGAGGAGCTGATTGCAGACACTAATGGATATTTTGCAGACTTGGACAAATCCTATTATTCGGAAGGGATCAACAAACTAGAACATCGTTGGACGAAGTGTATAAGCCTAAAAGGAGACTATGTCGAAAAATAAAAAAGGTTTACCCCAAACACATAAGTAGTTTTTTATTTTTGCACGGACTTTTCAAACCAGGCCTCGTAATTGTCGAAATGTATTTTGACACGTATCATTTCAAGGTTAGTACTTACTAAAAAAATCATATGGATTTTTTTGAAAAGGGCGACATGTATGTGTCAGACCAAAAACTTTTCAGCCTACGTTTATCAGTGTAACATATATTCAACTATCCAAGTGATTTTATGACCAAATTAAGAATACATCTTTATTTACATTATTTTAATCCATTTTTGTTTCGTTGTGTTTTTTTCTTTTTCTATCATCTAAATTATAATTTTATTTTAAAATGGGTAGTATTTGTTTTAAAATCACTTTTTTCATGTTATATTTAAGATAAAATATTAAACAGAAATAAAGAGAATAAAACAGACCTTTTCTACAGCAAAAGCGAAAAAATAGAATATTTGGTAACGAAACAATTTTAAAATAAGAGAGTTTTTTGTATATTCTGTATTTTTCCTTCTAATCATCTTGAAGAGCATAAAATTTCCCATATCTTTAAAAAAAAAGCTTCCTACGATATTTTGCCACAAAAAATATCCATAATAAGATTTGGACTAAATGCGAATTTTGACCAATCATCTTAATATTTTTTAATAGAATTTGACACACTTTCTTGTTAATATAAAAGCTATATTTTCCTATATTTCAAAGCCGTAATATCGAATTGAACCGAAGTTACCCGTAAAAAAAACATGTGTCAATTTCGTAGTAAATACAGGTTATTACTTAATATTTTTTAAAGCAAACTACGCAGTTTTTTAGGCAATTTTATGAAAGTAAAATGAATTTTTTGTCGCATTAACACCGAACCGAAGCTGAGATATTTAAGAAATAGTGAATCGAAAGCGTTAAGATGTGAAAAATTCTCTAAAATAGAAAAATAAAAAAAAGGTCAAAATTAGGCTGAGAAACTCGTTTACATTATATTGGCACTGTTTCAAAGTAGTTAAATCGATTTCCAAGCTATAACCAAAAATTAATTTGCAATAAGCAACTTTCTTAACATTCTGCCAGTAGATATATCTGCAGAATTAACAGATGAGAGAGAAATGGCCGAAAAAATGTTGGTATGGCGGCATTAAACCCACCCGCATTCCACTACATAATAGATGTTTAAACATGTTGATAACACAAATAACCATTTCAAATTCTTAACGTCAAAAACTAAATAGATGAATAGATAAACAAATAGATCACCTGATGAACTGATGATTTTGTTTTTATTGGAACACAATTAAGGTTGTTGGGATGTTTAGATATTTTGATGATCTTCCGTATCATGTTAGGACAGAAAAGGAATTTGACGCAAGTATCTTTGATTGGTCAAAGAGAATTTAATATCCTGTCTCATGCTGGTGAGCTGAAGTAAAAATATTACGACGCCGTGCTAATGTAATTCTAGTACATATTTTTCTACGTGTTTCGGAAATATAGGTTTAACCACAGTTATATGAAATACTGTAGACTCCTGGATTTTCAAGGGGAATCTTATTTTCGACAGGTTTAAATAAATAAATAAATAAAAAAAAACAATTTTAATCAAAGTATGGAAATACAGTGAAGAGGACAGAGTGCAGCTGAACAACAAATTTAACTGAAGCAAAACATATGTCCATCTGTCTTTAACACTTGCCCCTAGGCAACAACACACTAACACATGCACAACCAAATAATAATGCACAACCAAAATAATAATGCACAACCAAATAACAAACAAAAAAAAATATTATGTTAGTTACAGAACGCCATGATTTAAGATTAGAAAATTTACATTTTAGAACAAGTAATTTCTTCAATTATTCTGCAATAACAAATGCTTTAGGTACTTTTTGAAATATTTGACTGATTTAGATTTCAGAATGTCCGCTAGGTTGTTATAGGTTTTAACTAAACTGTAGTGAAAGACCTTCCAAATATTTTATGAAGAGTAGCAGAGTAAGCCTCTGCTTCTTATATTTTATTTATGAACGTCAATCTTGAACGGAATTTTTTTTAAGAAGATACGTAGGTGACTTAGTGCAGATAATTTTATGATACACGGTACAACAATATAAATATCGTCTTGACTTCATGTCAATCCATTTAGCTTCTTTCAGTTTATAAGTAACTGGATTTCGTTTTTTGATACCGTAGCTAAACCGTAAACAATATTTCTGAATTTTTTGAATTCTTTTTGTATCTTCTGCAGTCAAACAGGAGCCGTAAACAACATCACAGTGGTTATATGGTTATATATAGATAAAATGATAGAATCGCAAAGCATGAGTTTTTAATTGAGTATTTAATAAATGTCTTGAGTTATAAAGACACCTAAGTAGACCCACTGCCGTCTTAAATGCAAGTCGACACATGTTTTTTAAATCTTAAAGTTGAATCCAAAATTAAGCCAAGATTTTTAGCCTCAGCTTTAACAGGTATTCTTTCATTAGAAATATTAACTTCAACTAGTGAAGTGAGTCTCTTTACAACAATTGGTCTACTGAACAACATTGCGACACATTTATTGGATTAAGTTTCAAATGATGTTTCTCCGAAACTCTCTGTATAACCTCCAAATCACCATTTATCAGTCGGCAACCGTCAAGCACTGCATTCTCAGAAAAAGAGTAAAACGACTGAGTATCGTCAGCGTACATCTGACAGTTACAGACTTTGAGAAATGACGGAAATAAATGGGTATAAATGCAGAATAGAATAGGGCCCAAAATTGATCCTTGCGGGACGCCCTCTGGTCACCCTTTGGAGGTCCGAGAAATATCCACTCAAGACAACTCTCTGATGTCGATCTTTGAGATATTCTCCAATAAACTTAACAGCGTCTTTGTCCAGACCTCCAAACTTCAAGATATGAATTAAAAGTGAGTGGTCGAGCATGTCAAATGCTTTTGAATAATCGAGCAAGATTAAAATAGTACATTTATTTCTATCGATCTCTCTAAATATATGGTCGGTCACATTAAGAAGTACAGTAGCACAACTGTGTGACCGCCTAAAGCCAGACTGCACTGTAGGTAAAATATCATACTTTTCTATATATTCTACTTGTGATTTTACAATATGTTCAAGAACTTTTGATAATACTGGAAGTATGCTTACAGGGTGTAAATCACTAAATGCCATTGGCATAGGTAATGGTATAACATCCTCAGTTTTTTCCAGGCGGATAGATATACTGGCATCTCGATACAAAAGTTTACAATATGACAAAAGTATTTTAAAATAAAGGGACAGCAAAAAATGATAAAATCAATAAGAATATTATCAGAACCCACAGCTTTTGTCCTTATTCGACACAAAGCTTTTGAGATCTCGATTTCGGTAACAGCACAAAGTTTTAAAGCAGTCTTATTTGAGTTATTAGTTTTGTAATAATTTTTAGCATCGAGATCGAATAAAGAATCGGGTTATTATTTTATGTTTCTGCAGAATTTTTGGAGTACGGTCTATAAGATTCTTAATGTAAAGAAACACTACAATGCTACGAGACTGAACTGCTTGAATTCTAGTAAGATAGAAAAAAAAACAAATGGATACGTGAACAAACGAAATTAAAGGATATTATAGAGCACGTAGCAGCAAGAAAGTGACAATGGGCTAGACATGTAACACGCATGACTGACAATCGATGGACTAAACCGAACATTAGAATGGAGACCACGAGAACAGAAAAAAAGCGTAGGACGTCCCAAAACAAGATGGCAGGATGATATACAGAGGGTTGCGGGCATTGGATGGATGACAACAGCTGCAAATAGATTGAGATGGAAATTCAGAGGGAAGGCTTACATCCAGCATTAGATAGAAATAGGCTTATAGTGATAATGATGTATAGATATATACGAGGAGGGCCCAAAATTAACGTGAATTTATTTTTAAAAAGAGTTTTATTAAATTTTTTCTATCAAACAACTCTTAGTCTCCTTCAAAATACTCTCCATTGGAGCTAATATACTTATCCAATCCTTTATTCCATTGTTCAAGGCATTTTTTAAATACGTCTGATCTAATGTCCTTCAGAGCCTGCATCGTTTTTTGTTTCACCTCTTCTATATCCGGTCTTTTTATCCTGGAAACAAGAAGATTCGTATGGAGCCAAATTCAGTGAGTGGGACAAAGGGGTCATGCCGTTTCCTTGGCAAAAATTGGCGCACAGTGAGAGCCGTGTGGGCTGGTGCGTTGTCGTGTGGGAATAATCAATCGCCCGACTGCCACAAATCGGGGTGTTTCCTTCGCACACTGTTGTTCAACCTTTTTAACACTTCAAGGTAGAATGCTTGGTTCATTGTCTGTTCTGGTGAAACAAATTTTGAATGATCGATCCCTCTCATATCAAAAAAACAAATGAGCATTGTTTTGACATTTGATTTCACGTGATGAGCTTTTTTCGGGCAAGGAGTATTCATGGCTGTCCATTAATTGGATTGTTGTTTGGCCTCAGGCTCGTAACTGTGGCACCATAATTCATTTTCTATGACGATTTTGGAAAAAAAAATCGGGGTCAGTTTCGAACTGCTCCTTCAGTTCACGACAGACCTCCAGGCGACTCACTTAAAAAACGACGAGAACACAAAACAATTTTTACAAAAAAAAATTAGGAGCCTCTTACAACCTTCTATACCGATGCCGCTTGACAGACAGACTTCGGAGGAGTGTAACTACATCACCCTAATAGACGAACCGTGTACCAACCTAATCACAACATAATTCCCGTTACTTTTGGGTTCCCCCACGTGTATATATATATATATATATATATATATATATAATATATATATATATATATATATATATATATATATTTATGTATATATATATTATATATATATATATATATATATATATATATATATATTTATATATAATATATATATATAATATAATATATATATATATATATATTATCTATATATATATATATATATATATATATAATATATATATATATATATATATATATATATATGTATATATACAGGGTTACAGGGAAAGTCGTCCTAGATAATTAAGGACGTTATAGTTTTAGGTCGTTTCTGACCGATTTGACTCTATGACATGATGTCCTAAACTTAACCGTTTTCGAGATATTGAAGTTTAAAGATTTTCTAAAAAAAAACATGTTTTTTTTGCTTTTATATCGATTTTTTTTTATTAGAGTTCTCGAGTGCGATTTTTTGGTTATTTTTAGTTAGTCTGTATGTCAAGTATCAAAAATCATCAAAAAAATTTGAACTAGTTACTAACAGTTTCAAATGGCGGCTTGTTAATGTTTCTAAATTGCGAATTTTTACCAAGTGTTCTCCTCCTTTAAATCAATAAAAGAAAAAAAAAATGTATGGAAGTTATTCTGCAAATTATTTTAAAAACTTTTACGTCTTTTTAGCTATCAAAAAAGGTATAATACTAGGAGTTTAATAGGAAAACTGTACACAGAATGACACCTAAAGCGGGCTCGGGTAGCAAAAGGTAAATTTTTAGTTCTAGGTGAAAATACGAAAAATACACAAATAAAACAAAAAACCTTGCATTTAATATTTTTTATTAATTATAATTCATGTTCTATATGGTCGCCCCTATTTCTAACACAAATTCTCATTCTTTTTCTTAAATTACTTTTCACAACGCTGGTTGTGAGGTGCCGCCTCATTTCGTCAGCCGCATCAATTATTTTTTGTCTTAGGACATCCACGTTTTCGAGTCATCTGGTCGTATACGAGACTTTTCATGTGACCCCACACATAAAAATCCATCGGTGTTAGGTCTGGGCTTCTCGCCGGCCAAGGTATGGGTCCGCCTCTTCCAATCCATTTGTTGAAATAATTGTCATTGAGCCATGCACGAACACTTCCTCTGTAGTAAGCTGGGCAGCCATCGTGTTGAAAGTACATGTTTTGTCTCAAACCAATAGGTAGGTCTTCCATCAAATTAGGTAAATCGTTCCGCAAAAAATTGTCGTATTCCTCGCCTTTCAAATTATCTGGCAGGAAGAATGGCCCAACCAAATAATTTGAAATTATACCCATCCACACATTTAAGCTGAATCTTGTTTGTGATCCTTTCGTTCTTTTTTTGTTTGGGTTGCCATCCTCTTTAGAGGCCCAATAGTGGGGTATTGTGGTAGTTTATAAGACCGTCTTTGTCGAATTTCGACTCGTCAGTCCATAGTATTTTCTTAAAAAAAGATGCATCTTCGACATCGGTATTGAGCATAAATCTGCAGAATTCTAATCGTCGCAACGGATCCCCTTCTTCAATGACTTGCACGGGCGTATAGTGGTAAGAGTGTTGCCCAACAGTATGCATTACAAACCATACCGTCCACTGCAAAATCCCAAGCTGTTGTGCGACAACATTTGTAGATGTGGTTGGGTCCACCTCAAAAGAGACCGTATTTCGTTTTCTTCGTCTTCGTTAAAGATACGTGGTCGTCCCATGTCAGTCCACCGTCTTTGTACGGAAGCCAGTTTCTCGTAGTCTTCGATAAGTTCCATTAAATACGCTAACATCAGGTACACGATGAGTAGGATATCGCAGTATGTATTCATCACGTGCACGCAACGACACTCCTTCGCAAAATCCGTAACACATTAGGATGTCAGCATATTCCTCGTTGGTATACGTTGCCATATTCACAAGCAGAGATCAAAATCCAGTTACGAGCCAATTCACACAGTGAGAAGATGAAACACAGATATTTTTGAAAAGCACGGTATAGCACATCTACCACGGACGAATCGCATGAGCAGACTAAAAATCATTCAATAATGTTTAGTGAACAGAAAATGTCACTCGCACAGAGAGTATCCCGACCGGAAAAAATGCTTACCCAACCCTTTTTATTGTTTGAAGGTGCAAGTAGTAAACCGGTAATTGGTAGTATCTAAATTCTATTATTATGTTACTCTACATTTGGGCCTATTGAAATCTCATTTTCTTAGAATTTTCAATAGACCCAGTAGATATTATACCGTTTTAGATAGCTAAAAAGACGTAAAGGTTTTTAAAATAATTTGCAGAATAACTTCCATACATTTTTTTTTTTCTCTTTATTGATTTAAAGTAGGAAACACTTGGTAAAAATTCGTAATTTAGAAACATTAACAAGCCGCCATTTGAAACTGTTAGTAACTAGTTCAAATTTTTTTGATAATTTTTGATCCTTGACATACAGACTAACTAAAAATAACCAAAAAATCGCACTCGAGAATCTCTAATAAAAAAAAAATCGATATAAAAGCAAAAAAAACATGTTTTTTTTTAGAAAATCTTATATATATATATATATATATATATATAATATATATATATATTTATATTGAAATCTGGTTAAGTGGGCCCTGAATAAGTGAGAAACCTCTACTACTGATATTTACAATGAGGTCCTGACACTTTTTGCATCGAAATAACTCTATTACTGGGAATAATTAAATCCCGTTATCTGAGGTTTCATTTTGAGTTTTTTTCGATGTTTACCTCTATAACTGGGACCGTTTAGTTTAATAGCTTGTATAAGTAAGATAACTATTAATAATTTATCATTTTGAATATTGGTCTGGACAGGTTGTGACACCGTTTACAACCTTATCCGAATTTTTCCGCGCGCGTTTAGTTTTACATTACAACGTTTTGTATGATAAACAAGTGAATAAAAGTACTCAAAATGTCAAAACGAAAGTCTAATTCATTAACAGCCGCTGATAAACTAAAGCTATTGTCTGTTTATGATAGTGAAAAGTCGCGTGACGAACTGTGGCACGGAATTTAATGTACCGAAGTCTACCCTATATAGAATTATTCAAAACAAGGAGAAAAATTCGTTCTCAGTGTGTTCAAGGGAAAGGAAGATTAAAAGGAACGCGATCAACAGAGTATCTTGAACTTGAAAAAGTCTCTTAACATAGATAAAGTAGGTACGGAATAAAAACATTCAAATAAGCAGTCCGATGATTAAAGAGAAGGCTCAAGAATTGCCAGTAGGCTCCATATTGATAATTTTTGTAGCAGTAATGGCTAGTTGGAGGGCTTTAAGAGAAGGAACGATATAGTTTACAAAATATTGGTGGAGAAAGCAATGCCGTGGAAAACACCGTATGTAATCAGTGGGTTGAAGACCTTCCAGTTCTGTTACAATGATTATTCCCCCCGATAACGTCTTTAATGCCAATGAAGCGGGTTTATTCTTCAAGTGTCCTTCCCGATAAAACTTATACATATAAAAAATCAGCCTTGTCATGGTGGGAACTTAGCAAAAATCGGATCACTGTACTTTGTGTGCTAATATGTCGGGAACTGAAAAGATGCCACTTCTTTTAATTAGGAAATCAAAAAATCCAAGATGCTTCAAAGGTCTCAGAACTTTACCTGTTAATTATCAAAATAACAAAAAGGCCTGGATGACATCGGATATCTTCACAGATTAGTTAAAAAGAGTAAATACCGAAATAAAGATGCAAAAAACGAAAAATTGTTTTATTTGTCGATAATTGCACAACCCACAATAATATGCCTGATTTTAGACTACGTTAAACTATTGTATTTACCTGCTAATACAACAAGTAAATTGCAGCCAATGGATCAAGGTGTTATCAATAACTTCAAAGTGTACTATAGAAAAGAAGTCGTACAATTTGTTCTAAAATCTATAGAAGAGGATAATAACTCTGAAATCAATATCCTCCAGGCCATGAGATTTGCGAGAAAAGCTTGGTTTTTCTGTGAGCAAAACCACCATTGCAAATTGCTTAAAAAATCTGATTCAAGGTGACAGAATTATTTGAACGTGAAGGCTTACAAGAGGAGAAAAAGAACTGTGGAATAATACTTGAAGAATGAGACCAGATTATTAGTAGCTACGAAAATGACCAGCAGCCAATTTTTAAGAATTTTGTGCATA
>JAHKBH010003932.1:0-10470 GCA_019049505.1 Pachyrhynchus sulphureomaculatus
TTATGTTATAATAGTGTTAGTGGTATGTGATGTTTACATGTTTACTTATTTTTTGATAGAAGTCGCTTAACTACACTACGGCCGTATTCCTATACAGTAAGTAAGTGTTATAGTCCGTCTTGTTAGTCGAGTCTAATGTTAATCTATTTGTAGTATGTCTATGGGTCGTAAGTAATAATTACCTACGTTTGTGTTGTCTCTCGAGGCGTTAGTTATCTCAAGGTTAGGGTGAGCTGTCGCTTTATCGAGGAAGCGAAGCTGGGCATTTCGGGTGAATTCTTTTGTTGTGGGCATTTAAAACTCCCTATGTAACTGCTTGTTGCGGATAAGCCAGGGAGCTCCTGCTACGTATGGTTTTATTTTGGACTGCCTGGACATTTTCTCGATGTGTTCCAGACATCTGGCATATTGATTTCATAAGGGTTGCTCGGAATTTACGCTTAGCGAATTCAATAAGCAAACTTTAACGAACGATCAAATATGATTACCTGGACTTGTGATACTTCTACTAGTCATATTGGCCCTGACGGTGTTTCTGGTAATTTTCGTGATCATCTCTCTGTGAGCCCGGATGAGAATGATGAACGCCAGCTACTTTCTAGTAATTCTAGAACTTGCAATTCACTGAAAACACTATAAACTAACGGATATGGAGTTCCAGTATAAGCTTCTACTCACTAACTATGAAAACCAGATAAGGAATAATGCTCAAAGCAGAAGTTGCAAACATAAGACAACAACTAATATAATACTAAAAGCTTGCTCTGATATTAAAGCTTCCAAAATAACGATTTTTCGAGTAGGTGAGGTGATAATGGAATGCACAGATGACGAAGGCCATTGTCCATATCGCAATTCTCAACAAGAGTTACTTATATTATTTGAATGCATTGAAGTACTTCACTTTGTGTACCATAGTAATATATTGATTTGCGATGACTTAAATATACCTGAAATATATGGAAATCCAGTGAAAAATCCAAGAATCAATGTATTAAACAATGTTATCCATTTGTTTCATTTCCAGAGAATCCGTTGCACTAGTAGAAGAGGACAACTACCATTCTTTCTTAAAAATCCTCTAATTTTTTTACACTAAGAGAAAATCTTTAACGATCAGTCTCAGTACTTCAATCCTGAAAGTATTTTAAATACATTTGCCGCTTTTATTGTATTATGTTCATCGCTTCAACGAAACTGACCTATCAACATCCATCTGGCAATGTCAAAAGAATTGATTATAAGGGCTCTAAGAAGATCGAAAAGAAAAGGGACTTGTGGCCCGGATCAGATGTTTCGTTGTCAAGGACTGTGCAGCTGCATTGCTTAAACTATTATCCTTTCTTTTTAACTTAGGTATTAAAAGTAAGATGTTTCCGGAAGAAAGGAAAGAGCTAAGGATTACCCCAATCTTCAGAATGGAAATCAAAATAAAATTTCGAAATATAGGCCTTGCTCTAATTTGTCTCGATTTGCAAATCTTTTTGAAATGTTGATATGCGATTACATATTTAATGAAATTAAACAGCTAATCTTCCCTAAATATTGTGGTTTTTTAGTAGTCGCAGTAAAAGTCGCAGTTATCTGTCATAGCCAATACACTGGGCAGACCTTGGACAATCGTAAATAACAACAAATATTGAAAAAATTATTTCAGATAGGATTTATTGACAATCCAATAATACCTTTTCAATCATATCTGAAAGATCAACTACAATATATGAAAATTCGTGGTCATAAATCTGTTAAACTTGAAGCAACTAGCGATACTTCTTAGAATGGTAATTTTGCCTCTATTATTTTAATTTTTTTTTTTTTTTTTCTTTTATTGGCTTGGATCAATTAAGTCTATTTGCCTGCACTATTCTTTGACTGGTAGCGACTGTCTGACTCGCAGCATGCGGCTATCCCAGTCTATTACGAAACACAAACACCTAAGCAGGCAGGCGGAATCGAACCGACGACCACTAGATTCATAGTAGGTTTCATTACCTACTTCTTTAATGGTCCCACATTTTAAATTTTTATCAGTGATATAGGTAATGATATTTCTAGTAATTGCCGACGATCTAAAAATATTCAAAAAAAATGTAGCACATAAATGATTGTTGTTCTACTCAGTATGTTCTAGATATTTGGTTCAGTATTATTATGTTTCCCCTAAATGTGAACAAGTGCTTCACTGTGACATTTACCAATAAATTGAATCCCATTAACTTTCATTATCATCTACGAGGTATACCAGTTAAGAGTTTAGACACTTTTAAAGTTCTTTGAGTCATTTTTAACCCCTTTTTCATTTCATATTAATAGTATTTGTAACAATATTACACGAGTTTACACTAAGAAATTAGGGTGATTTTACAAATATTTAAATAATAAAAACACTTTTTTTCAGAGCTGCAGTGGATAAAGTAATAATAGTCAGAATGATTGCCAACATTCGAATCGAATAGGCACTTTAAGAAGAAGATTGCACGAACCAAATGGGACAATGTGGGAACACTTTGGTCCTTGGGAATTTAATTAGCGTTTCACCGAAGCTTAGCATGGGCGAAAATCTTACAAAAATAATAATTCTGCAACTGTCACGCAGGGAGATTATCCTTTTCAATGTCAGTTTTGCTACAGGGAGGAATCCGACTTATGGATAATGAAGCAGTCTGCGTCACCTTAAGGCTACCCCAGAATGCCCTAGTTGGTGGTGGTAGTTCTCCAGTCGATGTGGCTATACCCACCTCCCCAACCTCCTTGTGAGCAGGGTCCGCGACCCTTTACTCCTCTTAGAATGTGACTATTATTCTTGATATAGGAGGTGTGAGTTTTAAAAAACTTCGTGAGATTTAAGCTGAAATTCGAGGTAGTTTTATGATATATCATTTTTCATAAATATATTACTGAATTGAAAAATACACAAAGAAATTTTTTAAAATTTCTGGGTCTAAGAAGATGATGTATACCCTCCTAAAGGTCTGAAACAGAGCGTCCTTCTGGATAGATTCTAAATGCCGTCGTTAATTTAACCATAAAAATTATATATTAGATCCCTGACAGATTGTTTGCTTCTGTATTCTCTTTGCCTACATCGTCTATAATTTCTTTAATTATAACAGCACTGTATAAATTTATGAATATTTTCAATAAAACCAGCAATGACATTGATCTGTGCTATCTATCTTCATCTCACTTTACCAATGTCTTAAGAAGCAAATTACTGCAAATTTGGAAATAAGTTTGCTCTTATATTGCTAAATAACTGAGTATTTACTTTTGCAATTTTATCTTTATTCTATATATTGTCATATTGCCTCATAGACGGATGTATTCTGTTCGACAATAAAGATTATTATTATACGGGGTGACACAGCCAACATGTAACAGTTTATATTTTTTTTATTTTGAAATTTACATATTAGCATTTTAAGATACCAGAATGGGATATTATTAGGCTTTTTTATCACTTAAGAAATATTTTTAACTACTTCCGTTTGATCGGAAGTGACTGCAACTTTCTTATTTTTAATAAAACTCTGTATATTTTTTTATCAATTTCAATTCGTTTTGAAATTCTACTTCCAACGATATATCACAAGTTGACATTTGTTTAAGAGGTGACCAACAAAAACTGATTTAAACTCTTAGACTTAGGCGGCCAGGGCGGATATACTTGCAATTGTTTTTGTTCGTTTTATCTCACTTTGGAAAGAATTTAAGACTATCCATTTATCGTGCTATTTTCGCGAGTCTAAGTGGCTCCTACAAAATATTATGCTTTACATTAAGGATACAGAATTTTTTCTTTAAGTAATGATCAATATCACCGAAATTAAAATAGGAACAGGTATTTTTTATTTAACCTAGATACACACTACAGGTTTTTTTGCCAACATAATCTAACAGAATTATCTAGCGCCAATTGGATTTAATATTATTTTCCGAAAATAAACCGTTTTATTATGCAATAATGTGATATCAACAAGTTCTATTACGAACTTAGTAGGCTGTGATAAAATAGACGAACCGAAAGTCATGGTTGTTGCGTGTTACCAAAATGCCCATTATTATTGTTTACTTTACGTCAAAAATAATTTTTCATTAATAGAAATGTATTCAACGGATGAAAAAAAACTAGACATGTTATTAATTTATGGAGAGTGCAGAAAGAATAGTCGCCGAGTTGTACATGGCAAGATATCCCGATAGGAGACAGTCACCTATCAAAGCAAATGTCAACTTGTGATACATCATTGGAAAAAGAATTTCAAAGCGAATTGAAATTGGTAAAAAATTATGCAGGGTTCCTTTAAAAATAAGAAAGTTGCAGTCACTTCCGGTCAAACCGGAAGTAGTCAAAAATATTTCTTAAGTGATAAAAAAGTCTAATAATGTCCCATTCTGGTATCTTAAAATGCAGATATATAATTTTCAAAATAAAAGAATTACAGGGTGTTACACAGCCGGTATATACATAGTGGGAAATTAGTTTTCAGGATTTATTATAAAAAAAAACAAAAACTTTTTTTTCAGTAGTCTCTTTTTTATTTAGCATATTCTCATCTTAATTCGATGAACTTTTTACCACGATTTAATAATGATTGATATGAATTTTTTTCTAGAATGCCTGCAAAGTATGTAGAGCCTTTTTTATGGTCTCTATCTCTTTGATAAAGTATCATTTTAACTTCATTAGTGAAAAGACACAAGGCGTAAATAAGGTGAATGGTTTAACAGGAATAGTGAGCTAAAAACTGACGAACAATGAGTAAAATGTCACTGGGAGCATTATCATCTAACAAGCATCAGCTGTCTGGATCCTAATGCTCGGTTCGAACACGATGAATCCTACTCATCAAATGTTTCAATACTTTCAAATTATACTTTACATTTAACAGGTTGGGACAAAGTCGTTGATATCGTAAACAACAAATAACATTTTCGATGGATTTTTTCGTAATTTTTGGCTTATGGTGATGATTTTATTTCTACACAGGAAAATTAGATTGTTTCTAAAAGCTTGCAAGATTGTTTCACTTTTTAGACTTTCTGATTTGCATTTCAAATATATGGCAGGAATTTGGTATAAGCCCTTATTTTGTCTAGATCTCCTTTTAAAATCGTATAAGGAGGTTTTCTTGTATATATGTAACCCTTCTTGCTTCATTTTTAACTATAGATTGCGCTCATTTGCTACTGATGTACGAATTCTTTGAATTATTTCTGGTGTTCAAATTGATATTGGAATTGTTTGTCGTAGTCAAGCTATTGTATTTCATTTAAAAGACTGTTTTGGTGATAAATTATAGCTTAAATACAGTTTTCGTCATGTTGAATGCTTGTGTGGTTTTTTGAAATTTTATCATATTACATTTTTTACTGCTAAATAAAATATCGTATCTCAGCAATATGTTAATATTTTGAGATAAAATTTAGCGAAAATGATGAAAAAATCTAGCTTGAGATAAAACTCATAGTTGGATGTAAGCCTCCCCAAATTATCTCCAATAAACTCTGTTGTTTGCTTTTTGCATCCAGTTATGTCCCGCTAACCTTCTTATGTGGTCTGTCAATCTTGTCTGTGGTCTACCCCTACATATTTTATGTTCTCTAGACCTCCATTCAACCACAGAGCGTGCCCATCTCTTAGCATTTTTCCTTGCGATATGTCCCACCCAATTCCACCTTAATACACGTAGTCATTATATTACATCTGTCACTTTTGATCTTTTTCATATCTCGATGTTAGGAATACGATCCTAGAGTCTAATATATAGCATTCTCCTCTCCGTTGCCCTTTGGGTTGCCTGAAGCTTATTTATTATACTTTTATTTCAAGCCCATATTTCAGTTTCATATGTTAATATTGGCAGTACATATCGATCGAACACTATAGTTTTTACTTATTTGGGATGTCTAATTTAAATATAGATTGTAACCTTCCGAACGCAGACCAAGCCAACGAGACGCTCTTATCCAAGTCAACCTTTAAATTATTTTTTGATATTTCGATTTTTTAACCTAAATATATGAATGTTTGTACCTTTCCTATTCTTTCACCTTCTATTAATAGCTTTTGGCTGTAATCTTCACTTTCGTTGTTCAAATATTTGGTTGTGGCAAAGTTTATTTTTGGACCTATCTTTCGAGACTTATTATTTAATTTCATCAGCATTTCTTGTAATTCTTCTTTTTTGTTGGTGATCAGAGGGACATCCTCTGCGAACTTTAAGTGATTTAATCATTCAACGTCCATTAATATTCCTCTTTCCCACTGCAATGATTTGAACATGTTTTCCAGAGTCAACGTGAACAGCTCGCTCCCAAACATACACTGCATTTGTTGGATTCTATTCAGAGAAGAGTTGTTCGTCTGATTGGAGACCCGGAACTAACAGGTGGCCTTGATTCATTGGAACATCGAAGAACGGTTGGCGACTTGAGCTTATTCTAAAAGTATTTTCATGGAAAGTGTTCGAAGGATGTGGCCCGCTTAATTCCTTCCAGAGCGGTGCATGTTAGAAGTACACGTCACGCTAATACTTCACATCCGTATGAGGTTCAGCTTGTTACTCCTCGTACAACGCTTTTCAAGCAGTCATTTATATGGAGAACATCATCCCTTTGGAATAATTTGCCCAGGACTGTGTTTCCCACCGAGTACAATTTACAGCGATTTACAGCGTGATCGCTGCTCCTTAAGGGACTTCCCTGAACACGTGTGCTAGACATAAAAAAAAAGCTTTGAGGATATTGAATCGCCTTGTCTAATTCCTCTTTTAATTTTATTTGTTTTTTCTTCAAGCATTATTTGTGATGTGGCATTTTTATATATGTGTTCAAGAAGAGTTGTGTATCTTTCCTCGACTCTGCTCTTACTTAAGGCGTTAAAGACTGCCCATATCTCTACCGAATCAAATGTTTTTTTCGTCAACCATTGCTATCTACAAGGTAACTTTATATTCATTTGTTTTTCCACTAGTAATCTAATTGTTTGAAGTTGGTCCAAAGTACTGTATTCCCATGTTCATGTGGTTGATAACTATCTAATTTGCTGGTTAATTGAGATGCTTATAATTCTAGTGACGATTTTATATAGTACCGATAATAGGCTAATGGGTCTGTAATTCTCCAATTTAAATTTTTTCTCCTTTTTAAAAATAAACACAATCAAGGCTTTTACCCAAAGGGTTGGTATTTTACTTTTTATAAGGCACCTATTAAATAGAGCTTGAAGAGATTGTATTATCGATGCCCCTTCATATATAAACTAATTTTTAGATTCCCCGATTTCCAAAAAACCTAAAAAGGACATATAACACGAAATATAAGAAGCAACATTTCTGATCTCCTCCTCCAGCCAATATATGTTTTGTGAATAAATATATAATAATAAAATTCGTATATTATATCAACACAATATCAGAAAACATTACCATATTACTATTAACCATACAAAAGTTATCGACCCCCACCCTTTTCGCTCCCTTTACCCGAAACGATATCATTCACAAACTTTGTTTTATTCTTCACTAAGTACCAAATTTGAAATTGATGGAAATGAGGAACCTTAAAGAGTAAAGAAAGGCAAAAATTTCGATATTTTTGATAAATATAATATTTTCCATTCCCAAGAATTAAAAAACCACTTGCTGCTTGCAATAAGGAAAAACCACAAAGTATCAAATCATATTCGATATTATATATATATATATATATATATATATATATATATATATATATATATATATATATATATATATATATATATATATATATATATATATATATATATATATATATATATATATATATATATTTTTCTATGAATTTTTCGAATTTTTCGAACTGTAAAAGCATATTGACAAAAACTTTGATAATGTGCTGAAATTTTTTTAAATCTTTATATATCTAATATAATAGCTAATCAATTTAAATGTAATTTACTAAGTTCATAGTAAAATCTTTCGACTATCGATATTGGAAGTCTAAAGTATAACTGACCACATAGCAAATGTCAAAGGTCAATATAAAGTATAAATATTACCATGAAAAATTGAAATTGATTAAATATAAATTCTTGGCTGGATTTTTTTTTAGTTACTTAATTAGAACGAAAGGAGGAAACAACATACACGCACCATAACGGAGCAGCTTGTCCTATATTTATTAGAAAAGACATTCTTAAGCTTTGCAATAAGTACCTTATAAAGCCTAGGCCCTATTATTTTCTATAAATAAAGCTAGTTAATTTTAGGGTAAACCTCAAAAAAAAACTATCCAATCAAAAATAATATAATTATTATTTTTTCCAAAATTCGACCAACCAAAAATTTTGCTTTCGAAAATGTTGCTCTCTCAAATATAACCATTTGACATCCTTGCTTTTAAAAATGGTTTTCAAAATCTAACCATACCAAAAGGTTGTTTTCGAAAATTGTTTTGGAATCCAATAGTTTACCTTATATCCTTATGAACTTTTGTACTAATATAGACACAATTACTTTTATATATGATACAGGGCATAATAGAATATATTATCCCATCATAAATCAATCACAATAGTGTTTTCTGAAGCTACAAACCTAATCATAAAACTGCAAAGTACCCATTGGAACACTGGTTTGGTGAATCGGTTATTGTAAAACTTTGAAAAGGAGTTGTTGGCCAAAATAGTTTCTTTATTACAATATCAATTTTAGCTTACAGTAGTATATATAAATATATAGTATATAGGGTGCGTCAAATCTGGTGGGCGATTAGAGATCTCTAGATAATAAAAAAATATTTTGACTGAAAGTTTGAATACTTAGATTTTAGAATTTTGCTATTATTCAAAATTTTACATTTTATATAACATGCATTTACTATTTCTATACTTAATTATTTTCAAGCTACTCGCATGTAAAATTGAGATGACTTCTGATATCACATCTTTAAGAAACTGGTGAACACTTTCCGATCTTAGTCTTTTATCCCCTACGCAAAAATATTATTCGCAGTATAATCAGATAAGAAATTTTAGGTTCTGGTGTTGCCCATTTTGGTTAAAGATTATTAAATGCATTAGAATACGAAATCCATTCTGATGTTGGTTTGGTTGTCTGTTAATTAATTAAAGTCCACGTTTGCAAATAAATATATTGGGATTTATTTGAAAATCTAAATTTTTCATTAAGTACGATGTGATCTGGCAACACCGCATTTTCCGAAATATTTATAAGAACTTGAAAACCTTAAATTCCTATACCCAAAACCAAATTTTCAGAAGAAAAAGTTTTATTCTATTCTAAATATTTTCAATAGGCTACCACGTATATACAATAATTGTTCCCGTATTAAAAATCTATTCTTTATTTCTTACAATCTTATTTCTACTAATAACACCATACTCAAAGCCATGCCGTAAAATGTCACTTGTCCGCTCTTTGTATAAATCTGTACTATGCACTTTTTCTAAACGGGCTGCCCAAATTTTAAGTGCTTCCTCCATGGACATCGGAGTATTTTGAGGATTTTGTTCAGTATCAGTAACACCAGATACAATTTCAGTAACTTCACTTTTTGGTATAAGTTTTAGCTGCCATAGATATATACCCATAAGTATTCCCCAAATAGCATATTCACCCCATTCATTTTTTAATTCATCTAATGAAAATATTTCTTCAGAAGTAATACCAAGTTCCTCGGAAAATTTACAAAAACTGTTATAATAGATTTGAAGATACTCATCTAGTTTATCAAAGTCTTCTTTTGAGGCACCAGAATAAAAAAAATATGATAAATCATGTACGGGTGTGTTAGCTTGACTCAATTGGAAGTCAATCAGTTTTATATCCAGCAAATCTCCAGATTCCTAAAAAAATCCCAAATATTATATACATTTTAAATTTGAGCACTAATAGTGTGACGAAATTTTATTTAACAATCAAACAATCAATTAATTATAGAAATGGTTACAAAGGGTTGTAATTAAATTGACACCAATACCACACTGATATTCAAAATGATATGGCAATGATTGCTTATCAAAAAAAAATAAGATTCTGAATAGCAAAAACGTTTTTTGGATGGTAGGAAGTATCGTAAAAACGACAAATACATGAGTAGACCAGTATTATTTGAAACATCAAAGACAGGTAAAATATTTCATGAACTCGTGGCACAATATTCGTAGGGAATTGGTTTCATCTGGCCAAGCTATTAATGGCAAGTATTACTTGGGAGTATTGAAATGCTTGATGAGTAGAACTCGTTATGTTTTATCTGAATAGCATAACACTGCTAGTGCTCCTGCTTGTTACACAATAATGCACCAAGTAACATTTGATTTATTGTTAACCTGAACTAACCTAAACGTTTGGCCAAAATTGTCCATGTGTTGAACCATCAACGTATTTACCTGAATTAGCACCTCTCACAAATTTAAATTTAGTTAAAAGCACATTTTTTCTATGATATAGAACGATCTATAAA
>JAHKBH010003933.1:0-10431 GCA_019049505.1 Pachyrhynchus sulphureomaculatus
TTTTTTAAAAAAATATAGTTAAAAAAATCAAAAGTTTACAATGGGCCGATTTCTATGCACGCAAGTTTATATATATATATATATAATATATAAATATATATATATATATATATAATATATATATATATATATATATTATAATTTATATTTATATATATATATATATAGTATAAATAATATATTATATATATACTTTTATAGATTTATATATATATATATATATATATATATATATATATATATATATATATATATAATATATATGTATATTAGGGTGACCGCAAAAAATCGATGTCGGAATTTTGTTCGACCTGGACCCCACAAAACGATTCCCCTTTCCAGATATTGAGATAGCCCCGAAATTTGAGCTCGATTAAACGACGTTTAACCCCGTGTCGCTCGTCGCTCAAAGTTTGAAAAAATCCAAATTTTTGGCCAAAAAGCTGACATATGGAGCCATAACTCCAGAACGGTAAATAATAGAAACACGCTTAATATCTCAAAAGAAAGCTAATGTTGTTCCAATTTCTTCAAAATTTATATTCTATACATAATTTGTTGTTATTTTAAGTCAAACCGAGTTTACAACAGCCTTTAGCCCCAAAAACGTGACCTGGTACCAGTAGAGCCAGTTTGGGAGTATCTAAGAATTTTACGGGTTTTTACATAATGTGTCTCGGAATTAAACATTTTTTTGTTAAAAAGTATTTTGGAACTCAATTTTCAAACATAAAGAGCCTTTTTTGTTTAAATTTTAATCTATTTATTATATGGGGATTACCTGACTAGTTTACCAAAGAAAGACCCGTTTGACAGGTAAAAAGGAGGGTGAATCTAATTTCTATTTTAGGGATGGTGATTTTACTTCAGAGTACAACCGACCTTTTATTTCTTCAGTTTAGTTTTCTAAAGTGCCTTTGAGCTGTTAGATCGAACAATTATCTAGTGAAGATATTTTAACGTTTTTTTTTTTTTAAATTTTTCAAGTATGTGTGTTATTGCTTTTATAACTATTATAGTATTATTTTAAAAGACATTTGAAAACATTTTATTGAAATTAAAGTTTGCAATATATTTTGTTTCATTTTTCCAGGTAAACTGTTATTTACCTATTGGCCTCTGAAATGGCATCCACATCAGGTATACGAAGCCGACCAAGGATAAAATATTTCTTGTGGGCTATCCCATTCACCAGATCACCGGTTGTAAACTAACCCTCAAATCGTCAAGTTTTGTGTGCTTTATTTTATAATTTACGTACTGTGAAATTAACTGTAAGAGAAATCAGCAAAACTTACAATACGAGAAGTGTTCATTTTTTTGGGAAAAGCTCGAATCCCGACTAAACATGAGCAAGATGCAATTACTAAGCTGGAAAAACTTCATGCCGAGTGGAGAACTCTTCAAAAAGACCGAAGAAAACATCGAAAACAGGCCAAGAACAAATTTAAACAGTTTGTTGAAAATTTTGGATGATCTCTTTGATATTTGCTCAACAAGATGCCTTGGTTCTGATGAAATCGGAAGGAGATAAGGCGTTTCTCGTGAAACAGAGGCAGAAGGGCCGCCCAGGTTCCATGACTGGAGTGGATCTCAAGTTGTCTCGAGCTGAAGAAAATCAAGGTGCAAAAGGAACTTGCAAAAATGAAACCGACAAATCCAAGAAGCAACTTTTGATATTGGTGAGTTTTTTTTTTATTATTAGTATTTTAAAAAATAGATAAACAAATAAGTAAATAGTTTCATTATAATTGAAAGAAAATTGTACATGAGAGCATGATTTTGCATCTTTATGATTGAGTTTATATTTTTTAAATAATACCTTTTTGAGAAGTAGGTAATTTAGTACCTATGTATTATTACTATTCTGCTAAAACGACAAGTTTTTTTATAGTCTTTTTTTTTTTCTCTTTCTTTTGTTGCTTCTTAGAGACGGATGATGAAGACAAGTTCGAAGAAGGAGAAGAAGACACTGAAGAGGACAGCATCTACCAGGAATTTTGAGAGCTTGGAGGAAATGACATCCCTGAAGAAGCTGCAGAAGATCCAGGACCATCTGAGAGCAAGAGGATGAAAGTTTCATTTGCAAGGGCGTTAAAGAGATTTTAAACATGAAATTGTCCATTTTATTAGATCGATGTAAGGTATCCGACAGAAATGCCACGAGAATTTTAATAGCTACTCTAGAAGTACTAAACCTTGACCCCTCTTGAGTAAAAAGTCTCGAAAAACTTTTATTACATGATAGAAGGCAAATGTTCAGAGAACAATATAATAAAAAATTTTTTGATAAAGTAAACATTTCCTGAAAAAGAGCCCGTGGTTGTCCATTAAGGGACGGTAAACTTTTACCGGTGTTTTAAAAAAATGAACAATGTGAGCGAATAGCTATAGCTATTTCATATGGCGAAAAGGAACAGCTGCTGGGAGTTCCTGTAACAGCAAACAGCTCTGAGAGGAGCAAGCCGTAGCCGTATATGAATGCCTACATGAATGGGGTCTTCTCAACACCGTCAAGGCGATGTGCTTCGACACTACAACATTCAACACGGGAAGACTCAAAGGAGCATGCGTCATATTGGAGCAAATGTTAGGAAGAGAATTTTGTTATACCTAGCTTGCCGTCACCATATCTTGGAAATTCTGTTAAGAAGAGGCGTATTCGACACAAAAATGGGATCAACCACTGGACCTCATCCAGACATTTTCAAGAGATTCCTCACTGCGTGGCCCAAGATAGACAAAGGAAAATACGACACAGGTATCAGTGACAATCTAATACAAAAGCAGCTAACTCCAGAAGTAATTGGCAAATGTTACTGCTGAATTCGAGACCAAATTAACTGAGAGCCACCCCAGAGATGACTACAAGGAGCTATTGCAGTTGGTTTCTCGTATTTGTTGGATCACTAGACGGCAATGTTGTGGGTTTTTAGAACTCCAGGAGCCATTCATCACGCTAGGTGGCTGGCAAAGGCTATTTACTGCTTAAAAATGTTCATTTTTCGTCGTCAATTTAAGATGTCTAAAGAAGAAGAAAGTTCTGTGCGTGCCATTTCTGTTTTCCTAGTTTTAAAATTTATTGTAAAGCTTGGTTCAATGCTCCAAAAGCTCATCTTGCACCAAAGCAAGATTTAGGTATTTTACATAGTCTGTTAGACTATAAAGAATGTGACAACGACATTGCAGAAATAGCCCTGACCAAATTTTCGAACCATTTGTGGTATTTGAATGCAAAGTTGGTGGGATTATCGTTTTTTGATCCCACCATTACAGACGATGAAAAAGTTGTTAATGACTAATAAATTGCTCAGTAGCACAGATGAACCATCACAGCACGCTAGGGTTGTAAATCCAAAAGTTAGGAAAGAAAACTTAAAAGAGGTAGTTGATGGAGGATTGGTAAATTTACTTACCAAAGAAACGTTTACATTCTTTGACCAATTTAATATAAAAATAGATTTCCTAAGACAACATCCAAACACCTGGCCTCAAAATAATGACTTCCAAGAAGGATTGAAAATTGTCAAAAACATTAAAAGTAGTTAATGATATGGCTGAGCATGGTGTTAAATTAATAACCGACTTTAACGACCTTCTGACACAAAAGATTGAAGACCAAAAGCAATATGTCCTGCAAGTTATAAGTAAATGCCGAGCATTATATCCTGACGTTTCAAAAATTACTTTAACAAAAGCTCTAGAATAGAATTAGATAACTATGTAAAATTATCAACTCATGTAGGTACTACGTCTCTATCTTTTCTGTGTCTGTTTTGTAATGTATTATATACCTAATTTTTATATTTTAAAATAAAAAATGTCATTAGACTTATCAGTATTACTTGTTTTTTTTTATTATATTTCTACTTTTAAACTCAAAAATATACCAAAAAAAAGCAAAATTTATCACTTAATAACAAAATATACGAAGTATACTCCTAGTGGTACCAAGTCACGTTTTGGGGCTAAAGGCTGTTGTAACTCGGGTTGACTTAAAATAACAACAATTATGTATGGAATATAAATTTTGAAGAACAACATTAGCTTTCTTTTGAGATATTAAGCGTGTTTCTATTATTTACCGTTCTGGAGTTATGGCTCCATATGTCAGCTTTTTGGCCAAAAATTTGGATTTTTTCAAACTTTGAGCGACAAGCGGCACGGGTTTAACGTCGTTTAATCGAGCTCAAATTTCGGCCATCTCAATATCTGGAAAGGGGAATCGTTTTGTGGGGTCCAGACGAACAAGATTCCGACATTTTCTTTCGCCCTCTATGAGATCCGGTCACTCTAATGTATATATATGCCCGATAGTCTCACTGATTAGTCCAATTTGGCGACTATCGTCTTGGGATCATCTATTAGATACAAATTATTCCACAGGTACCACTTAATCCCCCGTTTATTTAAAAATACGTAGATTATATAATTTGCTTCGTACTGAGGGAAAGTAGCTAGATTAATTTTGGAACGATTCAGTTAATTTCGTGACAACCTAAAATTTTACAATGGAAACAGAGAACAATTGCAGTGTATCATCATTTTTCGATACAAAATTAATACATACCCCTGACGACACTATCATTTTAGATTGGTAGCAAACCATCAACAGCGTCAGGAAAGTTTCTAAATTATCACTCTAAACCACCTACAAAACCAAAAATGCGAGACTGTAACAGGTTTAAAGAATAGAGTAACGTATACTAGTGATGATAGGTTCTTAAAAGGTAATCTAAAATAACTATATAAAATTTTCTTGAATAACGGGTACCCACGAAAAATTCTCAAAAAATTAATTTTCAATTCAAATATTCAAATTAGATTATTGTTTTGTTTGAAGACCTCAAAAACATTAAAATAGCATACAAAAGCAATGTAGTGTATCAATTACTGTGTTTAAATTACCAAGGGATGTCACATTGGCCAGACCTCACAACGGTTTTAAAACAAAAAGTCACAAAACACAAAAGTGACGTCCGATTAGAAAAAATTCTTGCGCGGTAGTCCAACATCTTTTAAACACTAACAATTTTGATTATGACAACTAAAAATCTTACGTTAAGAAAAAAATTATAAAATATTGCTAGAGATGTACCACATAAAAAAAAAATATTCTGATACCAACCAATTGAGCAATATTTACTGTAACATTATAAAAAATAAAATAAAGACTAGTACATAATAATACTTTTGAGACACACGGTAATGTCAAAAAAGGGGAAGAGAGAGAAAGAGGAAAAAAATATTATCCACATACTATAAAACAAATTCAGTGGTTCTTGAACACTGTCATGAAGTAGATGTTTACTATGTTTTTAAACAAAAAGAAGGACTAACTCGCAATTCATAAGTTAAACGTTTTATATTTTTCTGCTGTCATCGGTGCATCATGTTTGTACAACTTATGTTTAAGGATGAAAGAAGTTTTTCTTTTTCTTTTGTTTGTTTCCTTTTACTACAAACTTGTTTTTTTCACCTAACTAATAGCGTATTTTTCTTTAAACTTGAAGTACATTCTTGAAAAATGTCAAAAAATTATTGACGGATTATTGAGTATTAAAGAAGGAAAATGAGTTTATCATTTACAATCCCACAAACCGACATCCGATAGATTCTCTTACCATTATTTATATTATATATATATATATATATAATATATATATATATATATATATATATATATATATACACACATAATATATAATATATATATATATATAATATATATATAATATATATATATAATATACAGAACAGCTGCAGCAAGTTTAATTAACAAAGTTTAATCGGACGTACTCATCTTACAACTAAAATTAAACTTTGTAGTATAGGAAAGTTTTCTTAATAAGATTGACATGTGCTTATCCAAATGATCTTTAATCTAGGCACGACATGCTAGCGGGCAGGGGGCAAAAAGGCAATGGTCCTAAGAATAATATTGAAGAAGACACAATCTTGTAAAATATTTAGAAATTTTTAATAATCTAATTTAAAAGTGAATAAATTGAGTTCATTAATTCCCTATAACTTAAATTTAATCATTTTTCTCTTTATTTTAACATTTATTGTTCCCTGTGAAAATTATCTATATCCATGGCTCTCTTTCCTACCTCTAACAATTTTGACCATCTGGAGGTCTAGTCATTAGTGCTGCTCTCAAATTCTTGAACACTGTCGTGAAGTAGATGTTTACTATGTTTTTAAACAAAAAGAAGGACTAACTCGCAATTCATAAGTTAACGTTTTGTATTTTTCTGTTGTCATCGGTGTATCATGTCATCAACTTATGTTTAATGACGAAAGAAGTTTTTCTTTTTCTTTTGTTGTTTCCTTTTACTACAAACTTGTTTTTTCACCTAACTAATAGCGTTTTTTTTCTTTAAACTTGAAGTACATTCTTGAAAATGTCAAAAAATTATTGACGATTATTGAGTATTAAAGAAGGAAAATGAGTTTATCATTTACATCCCACAAACCGACATCCGATAGATTCTCTTACCATATTTATATATAATATATATATATATATATATATATATATATATATATATATATATATATATATACATATATATATATATATATATATATATATATATATATATATATATATATATATATATATATACATATATATATATATTATATATATATATATATATATATATATATATATATATATATATATACATATATATATATATATATATATATATATATATATATATATATACACATATGTATATATATATATATATATATATATATATATATATATATATATATATATATATATATATATATATATATATATACAGAACAGCTGCAGCAAGTTTGATTGACAAAGTTTAATCGGACGTACTCATCTTACAACTAAAATTAAACTTTGTAATATACGAAAGTTTTCTTAATAAGTTGCCATGTGCTTATCCAAATGATATTTAATCTAGGCACGACATGCTAGCGGGCAGGGGGCAAAAAAGGCAAAGATCCTAAGAATAATATTGAAGAAGGCACAGTAGGGTAATATTTAGAAATTTTTTAATAATCTAATTTAAAAGTGGATAAATTGAGTTCATTAATTCGCTAAACCTTAAATCTAATCATTTTTCTCTTTATTTTAACATTTATTGTTCCCTGTGAAAATTATCTATATCCATGGCTCTCTTTCCTACCTCTAACAATTTTGACCATCTGGGGGTCTAGTCATTAGTGCTGCTCTCAAATTCAACCCTAAGCAAAAGTGCTTTTTACACAAAATACTACATTATAAAAATACAATATCTATTTTTATTTGGAACATGTAAAGAATGTAAATCTGTGGATAGGACTAATACTGAGTATTGTCATATAATTTGCAAACAATCTTCGCTTCTTAAAACTATTAACAACTTGCTTACTGACAAATTGCAATTAAACTCAGGAATTAACTGTGGTGAAGCAGCGTAGTTTTTTGCCCAATGTGTTTTATTACTATTATAAATCTTGTGCTATATAGGTAAATCTTTCGGGCAAAACTTTCAGGTCAATAATATTTATACTATTCTAAGACCTAAAATTTTCTTATTACTAACTAAATTAGAGAGCTTTGATATGAATTGCACTGAAATCGCTGGAGGAGTTTATGATGCTAAAGGCCAAAGATTAATAATTTTTGATCTATTGAATTTTTGGTCCCACTGTGGACCCTTATTACAAACAATGTAGGGTGTATTTTGACTCTAATATATTCTTTTTTCTGATGATCTAAAGTTATGGTTTGAAAAGTCCGTGCAAAGTCTGAGAGATGGCACCACCGGCGCGTATCGTTTAGTTAGTAGCATCTCTTGAATCAACGCACACCAAGTTTCAGCCATATTGGTCTATTTCTTTGTGTTTTGGCATTCGTGTGAATCAAGGAAGTCGAGTGATTTTCAAGAAATGGACGAAAAAGAATTTCGTGTAGTGATTAAACATTACTTTATGAAGGCAAAACGCCTCAGGAGACTAAAGAGAAGCTTGATAAACATTATGGTGACTCTGCACCTTCGATTAGAACATTTTATAAGTGGTTTTCAAAATTTTCGGACTGGCCATATGGGCACAAGTGACGCTGAACGTTCTGGACGGCCTGTGGAGGTTACGACTCCAGAAATCATTGATCAAATCCATGATATGGTGATGGATGACAGAAGAGTTAAGGTGCGTGAGATTGCTAGTGCTGTGGGCATCTCGACTGAACGGGTACATAATATTTTGCATAAACATTTGGACATGAGAAAGCTATCCGCAAGATGGGTGCCGCGATTGCTCACGCTTGACCAAAAACGAAATCGTGTGAAGTGTTACAAGGATGGTTTGCAGCTGTTTCCAGAAGAATCCGGAGGACTTTAAGCGTCGTTTCGTCACTGTGGATGAAACATGGATACATTACTATACTCCTGAGACCAAACAACAATCTAAACAATGGGTTACCAAGGGGGAATCTGCACCAAAAAAGGCGAAGACCATTCGTTCGGCCGGAAAGGTTTATGACGACTGTCTTTTGGGATTCGCAAGGGATAATCCTCATCGACTATCTGGAAAAGGGTAAAACTAGTACAGATGAATTTTATTCATCGTTATTGGCAACCGTTTGAAAACCGAGCTAAGTAAGAAAAACGCCCACGATTGGCCCACCAAGAAAGTCCTTTTTCCATCACGACAACGCACCAGCACACACCTCAGCAGTTGTGGTCGCAAAATTAATGGAAATAGGATTCCAACTCGTTTCACATCCCACAAAGATTTTATTCAAACGAGGAGGTGATTGCAGACACTAATGAATATTTTTGCAGACTTGGACAAATCCTATTATTCGGAAGGGATCAACAAACTAGAACATCGTTGGACGAAGTGTATTAAGCCTAAAACGAGACTATGTCGAAAATAAAAAAGGTTTACCCCAAACAGATAAGTAGTTTTTTATTTTTGCACGGACCTTTCAAAACCAGCAGAGTAATAAAGGATAAGAAATATTACTTTTTTTAGCGAGACTAATCTTCATAAATGCTCAGAAGAGACACAGCACCTAAATAACTAAAAGGACTTTATGATCACCTGGTCTAAAAGCCCGTATTATTTTCAGCTTACTTATGACTTAAATACTTAGCTACTGCCAAATGATTATTGGTATTAGCACGCCTTCACCAAATATTCATTTATCCAGTATTGCTGGAAGTAATGTAAATTTCAGATTTTCACATTACATGCTGTCCATTTATTATTCGTTATAGCAAATATTTCTTACCAGTAACGTCAACATGGTTATATGTTACTCATATTCGTTTATGCCTATATTATAAATCAGTTGTATGATCTTCTCATAATTCATCCTATATAAATACTATTAGGGGGCTCTTTCCCAACACATCGTCAACAGCTTCAATCGCAAACACCAGGTTGAAGCTGTCTTCCTTGACGTTTCCAAGGCCTTCGTAAGAGTCCGTCACAAAGGTGCAACTGGTCCTTTTCTTCTTCTCGGATCGTACATTCCAGGTTTCAGTTGGCTAGACGATTCCCGAAATCAAGCCCATACGAGTCCTCAAGGCTCCGTCCTCTCCCCGCATTTATTCATCTTCACCGCCGACATTTCCAAGTTGGACCACACCTCCCTCCTCAGATATGCTGATAACGCAGCCATCACCGCCACACCAGTGGACCAGGATCATCACCAGCAGCCTCCAATGCCGACTCAACACGCTAGTTCCCTGGTTCGAATATTGGAGAATCCAAGCCATCATGTTTTCAAAGGCGTGGAGCACCCCGCTGGCAAGCCTCACCCTCCAAGGTACCAGATTCCGATGGTCAAACAGTATCACGTACCTGGGTCTCCACTACGATAAACGGTTAGTATCAACGAACAATGTCCACCGCCGCCGCCAAGAAAGCCAACCAACCCCTCAGAAAGCTCTACCGTCTTCTCAAGTCCACCAAAATCGTCAACTCACAACAAGTCGACAATCTACAAGATGATCATTCGAGCCGGATTGACCTACTCCAGCCCAGAATGGTGTCAAATGTTACGCTTCAGCAGATATACCTTCCAGACTGTCCAAAACAAGGACCTCCGTATCATCCGCCATACCCGGGTTCACCGAGACCTCCAGATGCCAACAATCCGGGAATTCATGAGCAACTTTCAACTCAAATTCCTGGACAAAGCCATGCACCACCACAACCCCCAGTCAGGACCGCTTATCTCCCTCATCCAAGCCTTGTCCGTCGTTGCCTCCCAAGGCCCTCGGATCTTATACCGCCGGATTAGCTTAAGTTAGCCTTAATTAATTTAAGTTTAACCTTAAGCCTATGTTCATGAAATATCGTAAGTTCAAATATCTTAAGGGTTCTGTTCATGAAATATCTTAAGTTCAAATATGTTAACTTCTCTCAAACATTATATAAATTCCT
>JAHKBH010003934.1:0-5000 GCA_019049505.1 Pachyrhynchus sulphureomaculatus
TCGCCTGATTTTTAGGCTTCTTCAGGTTAGCAATAGCAGATAATAAATAAAAATACATAACAAACCAAAGGATGACTTTCGTTCCCTATACAATCTAAAGTTATTTTAAAAAATGTGACCGTCTTAGTAAACACCTTTTAAAGAATGTTAAGGTGTGTCTTGGTTTTCAACCCACACATGTAAGTTTTTATATATATTTTTGTGGGTATTTTTATTATCTTCACCTTCTACATTGTATTATAAGTTTAAGAATTTTATATATTCATAATTAAAAAAAAAAATTGTGCGTCCTATTGAATATCCAAAACAGAAAATTTCAATTTTTAGATGAACTGAAGAAGCCCAAAAATCAGGCGAAACGTTTTCAATAAATTCTAACTAGACGTGATGTAATTTCTCTATCCTTAAAACAAAAGAACCATAAAGCCCAAGAAACTGAATATATATATATATATATATATATATATATAATATATATATATTATATTATATATATATATATATATATATATATATATATATATATATAACTATTGTACCGTTTGTAATTGGTCTCTTTTTGCGGCGTCCCTTTTTGTACCCTGTGAAATGGTTTTTCCCACGCTTGGGCGCAATTTTCTTGCAACCTCTTTTTAATTTCTGAGAATGAATTGAGTGAATAATGATTTTAAAAGAACTAAAGAAATTAAACAAACACCTGCTCAGTTTTCCTTGGTAGAGAAATATGGGTAATAGATAATTGTTATACGTCTTTTTGGAATTATTTTCTATCAGTTGTACAAATTTTGGGCACCATTCATTTTAAAATAGAAAGGATCTAACTTCAGTTAAAAAAATGAAAAAATACTGAAGTGTTTTTACGGTTATTACTAAAAAGAATTATTCTAGTACAACTTTTCTTATCCTGAAAAGAAAATAGGTATTCAGTGAGACACTAGCTTTAATCAACAAAAAAAAGAAAATTTATTCATGATTTAAAATAAAAGTTCCAACCTTTGCAGTATTTTAAGGAATACAAAAAAAATTCTAGCCTAAAAGTAGTTTTTATAAATTAGAGTCCCTAAATCAGAGATTTTACTTCTTAAATCTTGACTACACCCGAAATCGAAGAGTCGTGATTGCCACTTCGCGATTTTTCAGTTCAAATTGCTGTTAAAACACTTATTTGCGGGGAATTATATTTATTGATGTATGTTTCTGGTAACTTCGGTCTTTCCTATGGGCTTCTAGGCCTTCAATGCAACACAAAACCGAATTCACACTTTTGAAGAAGAGCCTACTTTAACTACTCCATTTAGAAAACACACAAAACCCACTACGGCTTTATGATAAAAAAACTCGTGCTTAACTTGGCTCGTCGTAGATATTGTCGTAAGCCTCTACTGGCGCTCGGTGGAAATTAGCCTGGCTGCGGCTTGATGGTACTAAGCCTCTCGGCGGCTTGATGGTACTAAGCCTGGCGGCGGCTTGATGTTACTGCCTGGCGGCGGCTCGGTGTTCTAAGCCTGGCGGCGGCTCGATGGTACTAAGCCTAGATTCGCGTCCTCCGGACCCTTAAATAAGCCGTGGGTACTCTGTCTGTAATATGGCGACGCCGGAACCAAAACTCCGGATACAAACATTTGACCAATCCCGGCGTATCGATTTAGATTCGCGGTCGCAAACCCGCACAGCACACTATATAACGAGCGGCTAGGAATTTCTGATTAAATATACCGCTCGATACAAAAATGAAAACAAGTACTTTATAAAGTGAAAAAATCAGTAACATTATATGGTCTTAAAATCTAGGAAAAAATGAATGTTTACATTACCCCCTTCCAAAAAGAAATAGACTACACTAGTCTATTAAACTAAGGCTACTTATGAAGAGGTACAAAGTGGTACACTATCACTTAATACTAAGGTCAGAACTTAAAACAAATTACAAACTTCGGACCTTACTACTAGACTTAATTCAATCAAGCACTAATATTAAGTACAATGAAAACCAAATGAAAATCTTTGCATGTACACAAGAATCTTATAACTAGACTTAACTTAATTAAGCACTAAGGTTAAGTACATCAAAAATGTAAATAAAAATCCTTGCATGAACGAAGAAATACCTGTTTTCAAAGTAAAACTGTCGCGGTCTTCTTATATAAAAGAATCAGCTCTGTTATTGTTACCAAAACAAAAAAAATATAACTTTGTCTAGACTCTTGTCTAAATCAAAAAAAATGAACTGAAACAAAGAATGAACACCCCCCTTAAAATATTTTAAGGATTGTCTGAAAATTTTCTATTTCAGCAAAAGAAATTTATAAAAATTCTTAAATAAAAAAAACAAAAAAAATAAGTGATTCTAGTGCAAACACTAACACTAAAAGGAGAAAGTCTTGTAAGACCATTTAGCACAAGGCTAAGAAAAACACCTGGATGAAAATCCAGACAAACGCTCGGAAAAAAAAATCGCCATCAATGCTCTAGCTCACCGCTAAGAGAACATTCTAAATCTAGTATCACTACTAGTCGCATCAGAAAATAATCGCACTCTATCGCGCAATGTCGACGTCCTAAGACATCCAGACATGCTAAAATTGCCAGGGGAAAACGCTCTGGTTGATCGCCAGAAAACACGTCAGCTCATCGCCAACTAAACACTCTGGTATATCTCTAGAAAAAAACTCGGCTGCTCGCCAAGAAAACATTCTGGTACATCGCCAGAAAAAAGCTTCGGCTCCTCGCCAAGAAAACACTCTGTAAATAGTCCTTGACTACACAAAGTCTGGCGTTCTAAAAGAACAATCTCGCCATTAACATAGTGAGCAGCTATAAAAGCTAACAATATCACTATAGGCACAAGTGAATAGCTACAAAAGCTAAAATTCACTCTAAACACAGTGAATAGCTATAAAAGCTAAAATTCACCAAACTGAATGATCCTGCTTCAAAAAAGCAATGTTCACAAAGAACAGAATGATTAGTCCACGCGCAACTAACTTTCAAGGAAACAAATTCCTAGCATAACTATGTGAGACAGCTAGTCTCTAAATAGGACCTCCTAAAGTCATAATCCTATATATATAGGAGTCCATAAACAAAACGACTCAAAATCACACATTTTGAGCACATGCCCTCAGGCCACCAACATACACTGAAATTATATACAGAAATATATACAGAAAATATATACAGAAATATATACAGAAATATATACAGAAATACATACAGAAATATATACAGGAGTTCAAATCCCAAACTCCTTGGTTTATGATAACTCCATACTGAGCTTGGTGTGAAAGCTCTTAGCAAAAGCTAATCAAATCTTCGGCACATCGCACCAAAGTGACAAATCTGCCTAGAAACATGAGCCAGAAAAAACGCCCTCCGTCACTCTTCAGGGTGGCTACACAGAGATATAAAATTTAACCAGCATTGCGCTTCCCCAAGTTGCATGAAGAACCCTCGTGTACTGGTCTCGCCCTAGAACAACAACGAAAAACATTCAATCCATCCCACATAACAGGAAACAAACACCTCACTACGATATACTGAAAGGTGGAGACAAAAAAATACGGAAATGGTGACCTGGTGTCCACCAACAAAAGGGAGTAGATTATAGCATCCACTAAACTAAAACGGTGTCTACCACACCACCATAAGTCAAAAAAATTAATCAATAGGGTGTTCCGAAAACACACTACTGCCAACAGCCTGTCACCACTAATAGGCTAATTGGAGCTGAGGTCGACTACAGTAGCTAGGCTCTCCTTTGGCTCAAATAGTAATAACCATTGAGTAACAAAACCTTTAAAGGTGCCAAAGGTCAAACGTTCGCCCCCATAGACTACCCTTCCAATCAGTCTGTTCCTCAGGAAGACTAACTCCCTGCCAAACGTACCGTAACGGGCATCTGTTAGCACCCGGTGCATCACAGCCTGTAAAAACAGATAACTCATGGGATACAACCTAAAAGGTTTACAAGGTTGGGACTTAACCAAGCTTCTAACGGGAAATTTCCAAAAAACGAAAATGAGCTTAAAAAGCTACATGAAGCAAAAATTTCTCAATTTTCCGGTGGCAACGCAACAAAACTTTTGAAAAACGACAAGAGCTTTTCCAGCTTAATCAGAAACAAGGAAGAAAGATCGTTGACAGCTAAAATATTCGATGCATGGTGTTAATCGTCTCTCCTAGACAATAGCCTCTAGAAGAAACTGCTACAGGTATCAGGCATAACCGTTTTTCTGTCAGCCCAAACTTCTAGATTACCTCTTGGAAATCTAAAATTCGGTTAGGAATCTTTCCTTCACTGCGCTTAGCCTCTCTTGACAAGGTTCTCATCTCGGTATCAGATTTTGAATCATTTCTTTTTGTGAAACGACTGTCTTACCTGCTCTCATTCTCCTGTAAATGATCAGCCTTTAGTTCTCCTGCAAGACTTCAATTTCCTATCAATTTGATAGTATACCGAAAAAACTCAACATACACCTATGAGTCTATGCAAAAAAAATTTTAAAAAAAATTAGTGACTCAAAGGTAACGTTTAAACGGCCCTGAAAAGAATAGAGTATACCCTCAGTTTGTCAATTCAGAAGAAGATACTAAATCAAAATAATCCAAGTCTTAGACTCACTGGATAAACCAAAATCAATTTTACTCTTAATTGCACCCAACATATACCACTAAGGTAATAGAAATCCACCCACTCGGGTAACAAACTTTGAAATTGCTCATAAAAAATTTTTGATCACACATCACACTACACGAGCTACATCTTGCGCTTGTCCTAACTCAAGATCCCCTTGGATTGCCTCTAATCAAAATTTCGCTTCCAAGTGTCAAGAACTGGATATTATATGGGGGTCATGAGCAAATCAAATCCCGCGACCACCGACTACCAGTCTTATGATAAATCCTGAGTGTGACTCCTTCGCAAGCTCGCTAAAAACTGAGTCGATGGTTAAACATCAACCTCAATCAACCTAAGTTTGGGATATGGCCAATACCCAAAA
>JAHKBH010003935.1:0-10394 GCA_019049505.1 Pachyrhynchus sulphureomaculatus
CTGTCTGTCCGTTAATGCGCTTATCCCTCGAGAACCACTTATCCGATTTTTGTACTTTTTTTTAAAATTCATACATATGTTCTCTGACCAGGTTATGGGTATATATTTTATTACATCTATAATATATATAAAATGCAACGTATCTCTGTCTGTCTGTCTGTTAGTGCGCTTATCACTGGAGAACCACTTATCCGATTTTCCTACTTTTTTTTTTTAAAAGATACATATGTTCTCCGGCCAGGTTATAGGCTATATTTTATTACGATAGGTAGCATAAGGAATGAGCAGTGACAATAATAGTAAATGAAATCGGACAAAGTTTGCCGCTAGCGCGTTCTCTTGCAATACACAGTCCAAACCATTAAAAATGGAACAATATTATGTAGCACAGAATATCTATAATATATATAAAATGCAATGTCTCTCTGTCCGTCTGTCTGTCTGTCCGTCCGTTAGTGTGCTTATCACTGGAGAACCACTTATCCGATTTACGTGCTTTTTTTTAAACATACGTATGTTCTCTGGCCAGGTTATAGGATATATTTTATTAGGTGACATAAGGAATAAGCAGTGATGATAATAGTGAATCAAGTCGGAGAAAAGTTTGCCGCTAGCGCGTTCTCTTGCAATACACTCCCTAAAGCATTAAATATGTAACAATATCATGAAGCAAAGAATACAATATATATAAAATGCAACGTCTCTCTGTCTGTCTGTCTGTCCGTTAGTGCGCTTATCACTTGAGAACCACTTATCCGATTTACGTGTTTTTATAAATTTATACATATGTTCTATATAATTCGATATAAACCTAGATAATGGGAGATAAGGTTAGATAATGGGAGATAAGGAGAAATAATGGGAGATAAGTTGAGATAAGCCTCGATAATGGGAGATAAGGTGAGATAATGGGAGATAAGTATAAATAATGGGAGATAACGAGAGATAATGGGAGATAAGCAGAGTTAAGTCTAGATAATGGGAGTTATGGTGAGATAATGGGAGATAAGGAGAAATAATGGGAGATAAGTCGAGATAAGCCTAGATAATGGGAAATAAGGTGAGATAATGGGAGATAAGGAGAAATAATGGGAAATAAGGAGAGATAATGGGAGATGAGCAGAGATAAGCCTAGATAATGGAAATTATGTAGAGACAATGGGAAATAAGGAGAAATATTGGGAGATAAGGAGAAATAATGGGAGATATTTTTATTACGTTGGGTAACATAAGGAATAAGCAGTGACGATAGTAGTGAATCAAGTCCACGCGAGTGGAGCCGCGGGCCCGGCTAGTATATTATAGATGTAATAAAATATATATCTGTAACCTGGTCAGGGAATATATGTATGAATTTAAAAAATCACGTAATTCGGATAAGTGGTTCTCAAGGGATAAAGCGCACTAACGGACAGACAGAGAGACGTTGCATTTTATATATATTATAGATATAGATTATTATTATTATTATATAACCTGGCCAAAGAATATATGTATGAATTTAAAAAAAGACACATAACTCGGATAAGTGGTTCTCGCGTGATAAACGCACTAGTGGACAGACAGACAGACAGAGAGACATTGCATTTTATATATATTATAGATTAGATTATAGATATTCTGTGCTACATAATATTGTTCCATATTTAATGGTTTAGGCTGTGTATTGCAAGGGAAACGCGCTAGCGGCAAACTTTTTTTCCGACTTCATTCACTATTATTGTCACTGCTCATTCCTTATGCTACCTATCGTATAAAATATAGCCTATAACCTGTATGTATGTTTTAAAAAGAAAAGAACGTAAATCGGATAAGTGTTTCTGCAGTGATAAGCGCACTAACGGACAGACAGACAGACAGACAGAGAGACGTTGCATTTTATATATATTTCACCCCCCAAAACCCCTTAAGTCAAAATTTAACTTTCAAAACTACACGGGTCTGATGGGGCCATCAATTCCTATTTTATTACCAAATTTCAACTTTCTATAACAAATAGTTTCGGAGAAAATACGGTGTGACAGACAGACAGACAAACAGACAGACAGACAGACAGACAGACACCGAAGTCATCTTATAAATGTTCCGTACGGAACACTAAAAAGAAGTCTATAAAAGCCCTGTTCAATTCAATACGTGAGGCCCCGATTATATAACTATATATTCTGTAGTCCGGCATAATTTTAAAATTACCGCTAAAAATAGCCCTTGAACATAGACCTAATCCATTAATTTAAAAAAATATTTTAAAATATTTTTTTTGCATGTAAAATAAAATTATTACGAACGATCGAAATGCGTCGCAAAATTCACTTCTAACAGCTCAACATGACTCACCATTTTTTGTCACTTTTTTTTCAATTCGGCCAATTGTTGTATCCAGCGCTGCCTTTGCCAAAGTTAGTCGTGGATTTTGGGTCGTTCGCGTTTCGCGCAGTTAATTTTTTTTCATAATTTTTTTAATTTTTTTCCGTTTTCTGCAAACGATTTGAACTTGCATTAGGGATGACTTTCTGAACTGGCGATGTTACGTGTCGAGTATATAGTGGTACTATTAAAACGTTACGCGAACGCGTTTTTAAACCTGGGTGTGGCTAGTGGCTAGAATTTTTTTAATAAAAACTGTGTTTATTCATACTAAAATAGAGTGCTATTCTTCTCTTCTGTAATGTAAGTATTTTTTTACTTTGTTTTTCAATTAGAATCAGACGGTCATTATCATTTTAGAAAAAACTTTAAAATTGTTTAGGTAAGTCCTAGTTTTTCCAAGCTTCGAAGTGACGCCATTTCATGGCCATCTAAAGATTTTGGAATAGTATAATTATTCTCCGCTAGGTGTGGTAAAGTAGGCGTCATTAAAATCGATCTAATAGACACTTGTTTTGAAAAGTTTGTTTACATTTTTACGTCAAAATTATTATTTGTATACATATTTATCTTTGTACTTGGATCTTTTTGAATTTTAAGGGGTTAAAATGTAAGTTTTTTTCAGTTCGTTCTTTCCTGAGCTTTATTTTTATACGAAAGTTTTTGTTACTCTGTCAGTTTTTTCCATAAATACATGTATATATATTTAAAAAGCTACACCTATGGAAACACTACATCGTTTTACAAATTATTTATTTAGACATCTCTAGCGTTCAGTGTCGTACATTTCTAACAGTATCATACATTTTGCACATTTTCAATAATTGAAAACAAAAATATATGTTTAAAAACCATTTAAAAAATAATTTTTTCAAATTTCGTTTATTTTTCGATTTGTATTTATTTTGCATTATTGTATCCATTAAAAAGAGTTTTGACATATCTTATTCGGAAAAATAATGACCGTTTTCAAATTTCAATTTTTTTTTTATTTTTTCTCATCTATAACACTGCTGTTTTGGTGTCGAGGTTTTTTGAGCTGATTCTATATCAATTTGATGTCCTAAATTCAAATAACGTATTCATTTGTACCTAGGAGCTCAAATTTTTAAGATATACAATTTTAGAGAAATATAAGTTACATTATTGTAACTCAAATCAGTAAGTGTAGTAAACAAAAGTAGATACGAAATTTTTATTTTAGTTATACAAAATACAATATTATGTCGTACTTACAAACAAAAAAAAAACATTGAAGAAATGAAATAGTCACTCAACACTTGGAAAGCTTCTTTTCCGCGACATTCTTGAATGTTTTTTTAAACAGTCCCTTTTTAAACTCCAGCAGTAATCTGCCATCATGTGCATGTCCCATCTTCCTTGGTAGCGGTCCTCCATAACTTTAATATCTTGGTGAAATCTTTCACCTTGTTCCTCACTCATGTCTCCTAAATTTTCTGGAAAACGGTCTAAGTGGCTGTGTAAATAGTGTATTTTAATACTCATATTGCACCCTAAGGATTTGAAACTATTAAGCATCTTGTTAACCATTTCAACCTAGTTTTGAGCTTTATGTTTGCCTAGAAAATTTTCTACAACTGCAACAAATGATGTCCAAGCTTCTCGTTCAACTTGATTCATTGAATTTATGAAGGCAGGATCCTTAATTAATTGTCTTATTTGTGGGCCGTCAAATATCCCTGCTTTTGAGTTTTTCTGTGCTCAACTGATGCATTTTTACCCCTATATATGCAAAACAAGACCCATTCTTATCAAGAGCCTTTACAAATTGCTTCATTAAGCCCAACTTTATATGTAACGGAGGAAGTATGATTTTTTCTCTTTCAACCAAAGCGTCGTTAATGACATTCTTTTCCCCAACGTCCATGTTTTCTCTCTGAGGCCAATCTTTTCTAACCCAGTGGTGTGTTTTGTCCCTACTATCCCAGAGGCACAAGAAACACGGATATTTCGTGTAACCACTTTGCTGCCCAAGAAGAAAGTTTACCATTTTTAAGTCTACACAAATCATCCGTTGATGTTCGTAATACTTTATCTTCTGCAAGACCAAAGCTGTGGTATTATATTCTTCTTTCAGTTTCGTTTAGTGAGCTAGTGGTATTGAACCATATTTATTCCCATTATGTAGAAGGACACATTTTAAACTTCGCTTTGAACTGTCAATAAATAGGCGCCAATCATCTGGAATATATTCAGAAAGTCCCATTTCTTTCATGAGTCCTCTAATTTCGTGACAAAATACAAGATTGTCTTCTTGAGAAAAGAATGGTAGCAGATCTTTTTCTCCTGTACGGTAAAAGGTAATTTTGGTTCCTTGTTCCAGTAAATTTTTGTCGTTCAACCTAGAAGCCAGTACTTCAGAAGCTTTTTTCGATAAATTGAGATCCCTGGTGAGATCATTTAATTCATTTTGATTGAAGCGTTGAGGAACTGATGACGTCCCCTCATAGTCACTGTTAGTTTCATTAGCATCAGAACTTTTATTAGCATCAGAAGAGCGATCAGAGGGAAAATATTCGTCATCAGAGATATGTGGTAGCTGATGAAATGTTGGAATCGGTATTTCATCTGAGTGCGGGATAGGGCGTATTGCCGAGTCTAAATTGGGATAAGTCCACTTTACTGCGGTTATTTCGATTGATTCCATTAGTATTTACTAAACAGAAATAACAATCATTGAAGTGGTTTTTTTGGTTCTCTCCAAACCATTGGTACGCCAAATTTTAGACATTTTCTTTTCCCGGTAGTCCACTGCCGTAAATGCTCTGTACAAGTTTTACATACGAGATGCGGGGCCCACGTTTTGTCCTGATCACCAAGCGTAACTCCAAAGTATCCAAGATACGCTCGCTTTACAAAGTCAGTAATAGTTTGTCTGTTTTGTTGAAACATGTATTCTCCGCGTATATAGCAAAACACATCAGGTTGATTTACACAACTTTTTTCTTGAACTGGAACCTGAACTCATTTTAATTCTGTTCAATAACACAAAAACACTCTTTTCTTAACATAAAATAACACGCCGAATTCGATCTACTCTCATTAGTAAGAACGCACAAACTGACGAGACTTACCCGAGTTAGGTGATTAAAAGGGTCAGTTCAGGTACCTGATAGGCAATGGTTCCACTATTTATAGATTTACCTGGAATTTACTCAATTACAGACTGACAATAAAACCATTGTACCTACATTAATGAATATATAATAATTTTAGAACTCTCATAAATGAATATACTGAATAAAAACCAGATTGGTAGATAAGTTGATGTATCTAAAAAAGTAGAGCTGATAGAGAAAAACGGATTGCATGTATAGATTTAGCGTCCCAAATATAGTTAAAATCAGCTCTAAAATGCCAGGCACCAAAACAAAAATATTTTTTTGTTGCCCTGTGTAATCTATAATATATATAAAATGCAACGTCTCTCTGTCTGTCTGTCTGTCTGTCTGTCCGTTAGTGCGCTTATCACTGGAGAACCACTTATCCGATTTACGTACTTTTTTTTTTAAAAACATACATATGTTCTCTGGACAGGTTAGAGGCTATATTTTATTACGATAGAAAACATAAGGAATGAGTAGTGACGTAAAATAGGGAATGATGTCGGAAAAAAGTTCGCCACTAGCGCGTTGCCTTGCAATACACCGCCTAAACCATTAAATATGGAACAATATTATGTAGCAGAGAATATCTATAATCTATAATATATATAAAATGCAATGTCTCTCTGTCTGTCTGTCTGTCCATTAGTGCGTTTATCACGCGAAAACCACTTATCCGATTAATGTGTCTTTTTTTTAAATTCATACATATATTCTTTGGCCAGGTTACATAATAATAATAATAATCTATATCTATAATATATATAAAATGCAACGACTCTCTGTCTGTCTGTCTGTCCATTAGTGCGCTTATCCCTCGAGATCCACTTATCCGATTTACGTGATTTTTTAAATTTATACATATGTTCTCTGACCAGGTTATAGATATATATTTTATTACATCTATAATATAAATAAAATGTAACGTATATCTGTCTGTTTGTCCGTTTGTGCGCTTATCACTGGAGAACCACTTATCCGATTTACGTGCTTTTTTTTAAAACATGCTAAACTATTAAATATGGAACAATATCATGTAGTAAAGAATATCTATATTATATATAAAATGCAACGCCTCTCTGTCTATCTGTCTGTCCGTTAGTGCGCTTATCACTGGAGATCCACTTATCCGATTTACGTGCTTTTTTGTTAAACATACATATGTTCTCTGGCCAGGTTATAGGATATATTTTATTACGTTAGGTGACATAAGGAATAAGCAATGACGATAATAGTGAATCAAGTCGGAGAAAGGTTGCCATTAGCGCGTTCTCTTGCAATACACTGCCTAAAGCATTAAATATGGAACAATATTATGTAGCAAAGAATATAATATATATAGAATGCAACGTCGCTCTGTCTGTGTGTCTGTCCGTCAGTGCGCTTATCACTCGAGAATCCCTTATCCGATTTACATGTTTTTTTTTTAATTCATACATTTGTTCTCTGGCCAGGTTATGTATCTTCTCTCTAGAATATATATAAAATGCAACGTCTTTCTGTCTGTCAGTCTGTCTGTCCGTTAGTGCGCTTATCACTTGAGAACCACTTATTCGATTTACGTGTTTTTATAAATTTAAACATATGTTCTATATAATTCGATATAAGCTTAGATAATGGGAGATAAGGAGAAATAATGGGAGATAAGTCGAGATAAGGTTCGATAATGGGAGATAAGGTGAGATAATGGGAGATAAATATAAATAATGGGAGATAAGGAGAAATAATGGGAGATAAGCAAAGATAAGTCTAGATAATGGGAGTTATGGTGAGATAATGGGAGATAAGGAGAAATAACGGGAGATAAGGAGAAATAATGAGAGATAAGTCGAGATAAGCCTAGATAATGGGAGATAAGGCGAGATAATGGGAGATAAGGAGAAATAATGGGAGATAAGGAGAAATAATGGGAGATAAGGAGAAATAATGGGAGATGGGCAGAGTTAAGCCTAGATAATCGAAATTATGTAGAGATAATGGGAGATAAGGAGAAATATTGAGAGATAAGGGGAAATAATGGGAGATATTTTATTACGTTGGGTAAATTAAGGAATAAGCAGTGACGATAGTAGTGAATCAAGTCCACGCGAGCGGAGCTGCGGGCCCGGCTAGTTGTTTATAAGGTTGTCTTTATTTAAAAAAATGATTAAGATGATTCTTACGAGTAACTGTTAAAAGTAGTTTTGCTTGAATTTTGATAAATAATAGATTTTAGTCAAATGCATTCATTGCTTCAATATAAAGATGGTTTACCACGCCGTATTGCCATAATTAATTGTAAAACTTTCAGATGTCTAACACGTATAAGATAGGAATCCATGCTTTTTCTTCGGTCAAAAGCATGCGTTTCTTCTAATTTTTGTAGGTAGTCGTATGTGCATTAAAAAGTAAAAAGTCACAAAAAATTACATATATATATATATATATATATATATATATATATATATATATATATTATATATATACATAAAAAAATTGCTTTGCTATCTTCTGTTAAAATATGAAAGCCTAGTTGTTGCAAAAATAGATAAATATTACTTTTTATTGAATTTTATGAAGTGATTTTTTTCGCTGCGGCAACGTAGCTTGAACAAGACTCATCGCACGGACGCGGGCGTTCTCTCAAATTTTCAATCATATATAGTCCGGGAGCTCATAACCAAGATTTGGACTTATCGAAGAGCAGCAGATAAATAATATCACATATCACTTATTAAATGTGACAAACTGAACCAAAAAATACAACTTATAGATCCAAATTCAGGTTACTGCCGTGGTTATAGAGGGGGGAAGCTGTAAAAAATTGAGTGTAGGTGTACCCATCGCAGAGTGGCAGTTTAATATGTTATGACAGTTCTACAGCCTTAATATCTGGCACGGAGACCGATTCGTGTGGGAGTATACCTTTTTTTCTTGAAAAGAATGGGCTCAAAAAATGAACTCATTGCTGAGTGGCAGATATTCGAAATATAGTTAGTTGGGGACCCAAAAAAGAAGTGCCTTAGATCCTGGTTCTTTGAATTTCTATGGATTTTTGAACCTGTAGAGTTTTTGGACCCATCTGAACTCATTCGAGAGCGGCAGATAAATGAACCAATGTTCGAATACTACGTGTATAATACGAGGTGAAATCCCGAATATCTGCCATGAATTCCAGTCCCTGCTTTTATCAGCAGATTTTTTGTATTTTTAATGCAAAGCTTAAGTTATAAACAAATTGATTTTTCCTATTCGCATTATTACCTAGCTGTGGTGCATGAGTTCATATGTTTTTTTGACACGTTAAAGCCGAATTTCTAATCCATTTTGCTAAAAATTTATTAATTTTTATTTCAAACAAAATTTATATTTTTTATTATAACTTAATATAATATTATTTAACTCGCTAAACTTAAATTTTTCTTTGGGAATTTAACACAAATATTTTTATTTAATTGCGTATAAATAAACTTTGAGCTTTTAATTTTAATAAATTGGAAAAATGGTTTAGAAATTCAGGCGCAGGTCGAAATTCATCTAAAAAACTTGGGTAGAGCTCGAAAAAAGCTTACATTTTGCGGTTATGGAGATAAATTCTATGAAATTCTCTTTATTAACATAATTGTTTATAATAAATTGTTTATAACAATAAAAAGGTTAAGTTTTTGCAAAAATAGACTCCGAATTCGTATTCAGTGGGTTGCCATACGACTAAAATAATTTGGGTGGAGCGCTTAATAAACTTAAATTTCCCTATTATAAAAATAAATTATATCAAATTCTTTTTTTTTTAAATAACTGCTTAAAAAATTGTTAATAATAATTAAGTCATTTTTTTTCAAAAAACTAATTGCAGATGGGATTCTGCGACTCAAAAAACATAACGTACACTAGAATGGAGCCGCAACGCTCAAAGTTTAAAAAGAACACAGTGAAACTCGGGGTGGCTGATGGAGTATTCGGTCATTATTGTACTGGCATTAACCAAAAACCTCAAGAATAAATATAATTTTAATTCTTGAGGTTTTTTAGATCAGTCTTATTCTCCGTCATGTTAAAAATAAAAAATTTCAAACTACTATTCAATATAGCTACCAAAAATTTTCGTAATTACATGTATAGAGTGAAATTGCACTGAAAATTAAATAAATATATTAATCTGCTTGTATCTGTTTCAATGATGATTTGAGCGTCTCTCGAGACACTAGCGCATGTGTATAGTATTTGAGAGAAAAACAAATTACAGGACTTACGCATTATCGCAGCAAAGAATGTAATTTATTTTAATAAAGAACCAGATTCCATGGCAGATAATATTATTTTTAGTATCTACAACAAATATATTAAAACAAATTTCATTCACTCCTCTATGGGTTCAGGTGTGTCCATTTTTCTGCAACTTTTGACCGTTATAACTTTGGATTGACCCAATATCCATTGCAGATACTCATTTTTCAGTCATATTTCACAGAAATTAAGCTATACCCAAAATATCTGCCACGCAGCGCTGGGTTCGTCTAGCAACTTTTTCTGGCAGCTTTAAAGCATATTTCCAGGAACAAGAACCAGACTTAAGGCTTCAAACTACCTGGAGGGACTAAGGGGGCATAATTAACAAAATGATACTATTATCTGTCACTCTTCGATGAGGTCGCATTTTGGTCGTGAGCTCCCGGACTAATATATGCAATGCAATAATACGTAATTGCCTGCGGCGGGAAGCATACGAGAAGGTACGTTGCCACATTCATTATACTTTGAAAACCAAATTATTTCGCGTCTTTTTCTAACAATGTTCTCTCTGTCTTCTCGTAAGAAACACCTTAAACACATGTTATTGCTCTTGGAATATTACCTGCGCTTTCATCACTCTTATAATTTTATTATAAAATTATTTTTAAGCAGAAAAAATGTAAAGTTTAC
>JAHKBH010003936.1:0-10357 GCA_019049505.1 Pachyrhynchus sulphureomaculatus
TGTCTATTATAGACGCCAAATTAATTTTATATCATTTAATGTTCATGTTCTTTCAAATGGTCAGTCTATTTTCTACACTATGATGAATCTGTAGCTCACAAGGGGAGCAGATGAAGTTTGTTGGCTATGCTGCACATTTCATTAATATTGTTTTTATCTGCACAGGTTCGCCAACTAGTATATTCTGGGACTCGTGTGCAGGCCAAAATAAAAATTTTATCCGTTTTTAGATTTCTATTCCAACAAGTACTGGTCGGCCGTTTTGACCAGATTCAAATGATTTTTCCAATCAGAGGACACAGCTACTTGGAATATGACAAAAACATGAGCCTAGTGGAGGTCAAAATCGTATACAGAAACGCCGGATGATTGACGAGAAAAATAATCAAACACGCTCGGTCAAAGCCAACACCTTTTGTCGTAGTGAATTGCGAAGAAATTGAGAATTTTTTTTAAAAACTGATCTCAACATTTAAATTATGGACTAATCAAGAGTCCCTTAAAAAAACGCGTCCAATTAGAATTCTGTCTATAATAAAGAGAAAAACTGCCAAAACTTTTTTACAAAAATTCGTACTAGGGTTCTTTTACAAGTTGTGAAGTTAATAAGCCCCTGAGAAAAAACAAAAAAGTAATACCAAAGATCCTCGACCTATGCTGAAGGGACTGTATTCGGAGAAGCTTTGTATAAACGCAGCAAAACATAAAGATTTACAAACATTTATGCCAATTTCTAATAAGGGAGGAATCCCGCCAATTTTATAAGAGGCTCAAGTCATCAACTGATGGCTTGGTCAATGATGACGAATTCATCGATGACCCTCCGATAGACGAAGGAGACTAATATTGGTTTAAATACGAAGAATTTTAAATTTTTAACTTCTGAATTTTTTTCTTTTCTTTAATAAAATATAAATAAATATTTTAATCTTTATCTAATAAAAAAGAATATAATAATATTATTATTGTTTATTTATTGTACCTTAATGTGACTCTGTAAAAACGAATGGATTTTTATATTTCATGCCCTTCATACAGGGGGAAAACGGTATATGTCCAAGAATTTTAGGAACATGTTTGCGCATTTTCAAAATTTTCGCCATTTTTTTTAAGCAATTTGTAAATTTTATTTAAGAGATCCAAACTAAAAATTTTATTTTAATAAAATTCTACACCTTTTGCTATAAACAAAAATTCAAAAATTTAATAATATGGGGAACGTACCGAGTCCGTAAACATTATTTTTGCTCTCCTGAAAAATTTACTTCTCCATGGACATATATCGTTTTTTTTTTCCCCTGTACCCTTCATATACATATTTCTAATAGTTTTCAATTTTTTTTGAATTTTTCAATTTTTACCCTCGTTTTTAATAAACTTACGCTATAACATCATTAGTTGCCAAGATAAAACAAAGATGTAGGCATTGTCAAATTTTGACATGTCTATTAAGCGAGTAAAAATACTTTAATTTGTTGTAGTAAATGACGTATAAAGGTAATAGTTATGGATTTTCCTAAAAATAAATTAATTGATATGGTTTATATACGAGGCGAGGCGAGAAAAAAAATTGTCTATTGGCAGTAAGGCTTTACAGAGGGAAGTACCCTAATAGACGTAGGCCAACTAGAAAATCTTTTCAATGCTTAATGGAATGGTTTGATGGTAGTGATAGCGTTGAGTGTACGAAACGGAAAGTAGTAAACCAGAATGCTATCAATGAGGAAAAAGAAATGAGAGATTTTACGTCATGTTGAAGATAATTTCCAGGTCAGCAGCCGTCAACTAGCTGACTTATCTGACCCATCCCAATCTACGGCTAAACGCACCACGAGAAAATACAAGTATCATCCTTTTCATATGGAATCTCACCAAGAACTTCAAGATCGTGATTTTGCACGACGAGTAAACTTTTGTACCACCATGAATGGAGCAATAGAGGCCGATCCAAACTTTTTATCCAAAATAATATTTTCTGATTAAGCTACTTTTCGCACTAATGGAGCAGTTAACAGCTATAACATGCATTATTATTCAACAGTTAATCCATTTTGGGTCCGGGAAATTCGAAACCAAAACCACTGGTCGCTTAATGTATGGTGTGGAAAATTAAATTTTCGAACTATTGGTCCATATTTTTTCCGCGAACCGCTTATTGAGCCTAGAAATCTAAATATTTTCCAAAACGAATTTCCCCAGCTTCTTGAAGAAGTTGACAACTTTGAAAGGGAACAAATGTGGGATTCAACAAGATGAAGCTCCTACTCATTACCACCGGGAATTTTTAAACGATCGTTACCCACAAAAATGGATCGTTAGGGATGGATTCATTCAGTGGCCCCCCTCGATCATGTGATTTAACACCTTTAGACTTCTTTTTGTGGGGCTACATTAAAGATCGTGTTTATGTAAATCCTCCTATAACACCAGTTAGATATGGAAAATAGGATACGGGATACGTGCGGAACAATAACGCCCTTTATGTTAAGGAAAGTGAAGGAAAAATATAGTAAAACGACTAAACATATGTATTCAAGTAGACGGGCATATTTTTGAACATTTATTACGTCATAATAATTAATCATTAGATAAGTTAAACTATATTAAAATTATTATTAACTATTTGTTTATGTTTTCGCAATAGCGTAAGTGTATGAAAAACAAGGTAAAAATTGAAAAAAATTTAAAATAAATCGAAAACTATTAGAAATAGTTATATGATATACTTAATAAAAGTTGGAGGGTTTTGTAAAATCTATCAGAAAAAATAATAATATACAATAAAATAGTCGAAATGCATAAATTTATTTTGAACACCCTATAGCATCTAACTCAAATTTCTTTACATATATCTTTTTTTTCATCTCTGTAAAACGCTCGTATCAATTATGAGTATTCCACCTTCAGAAACAATGGCGCTACTGGCAATTTTTTACAAAACTGAAAACTAGTATTTAAAAAAAAAAAAAAATGAAATATTAGAAAAACTACTAGGTTTAGGTGTATAACATTATTAATAAAAATGTTATAAAATTTTAGGCAGAATTTAAAAAAAATAAATTAGAAAATAGGATGTGCCATTTAAAAAAACATATATTATATGCTTAAACCTACACTTTTTAGAAGTAACCTGTATACTCAAAAATAAATTTTAAACTGTGCACCTTAACATTCCCTAAAACTATTGTATTTAACATTTTTTCGTCATTCCCAAAACAAATGAAATAATGAACTTTACTCTATCTAATTCAAAAACCTAGCATAGACAGTGTTTTGAGAAACTAGAAGCATTTAAAACCAATATTTTTCTGTAAGTAAAAAACTTCAAAACCAGAATATAAGTAAAATATAGCCTACACTTTTTTAAGTCAGTTCATTGATACTTTTTATACTTATCTTGTCCATTTTTTGCTGGATACAATTTTTTGGCTAAATATATTAACGCAAAATTAACCATAAAAATGTAATTGTGCATTACCAACATTAGAACCATATGAATAAAAACATAGTTAATAAAAAGCGTATTCTATGTTGTGAGCTTAAATTTTTTGGAAAGAAGAATGAATAAATAAAAGCGAAAAAAAAATTGAAAAGTTACCTTTGTTAACAATCATGTTTCTAAATTCTTCCTACGTTTCTAACCAGAGTAAAATAAATTGTCCCTCACTTGCGAAATAAGACACTAACACTAAGCACAACACTAGATTAAAACTTTACACGAAACGATAAAATCGCAAACACCTTAAGAGGTAAGAATCCGAAGGTTTTATAAGACATACATACTCAAAGAAATGCGGTGTTGCAAAATTTCAGACAAGTTAATATTTCGAAGAAATCCACTAATTATTATCTTACTTAATGCGTATAAATATTGTAGGAAAACAAGTGCTGTTTAAAAAGTTGTTGCTTTCAAGATAGGTAAAGGATCTGTATTTTAGTTCTCTTGCTAAGAGAAGTATTGTATTTGTAAAAAAAAATTGCTCCCCAATATCATCAATATCGATTTCGAAGAAATCCACTAAATATTATCTTGCTTAATGCAATAAACATTGCAGGAAGACAAAGTGGTTTTTAAAAAGTTGTTGCTTTCAACATAGGTAAAGCATCTGTATTTTATTTCCCTTGCTAAGGGAAGTAAATCAGCAGAGACGTTGGGAAGCGCTTGATGAGTGTCGTATTGATCATCGATATTCCAATATATATATATATATGAAAATGCTACCCCTTATGGTAAAATACAAACTAATCAATCCAGCAAAAAATTTCGAATCGAAAGAGGAATGCGGCAGGCTGATACGGTCTCACTCAAGCTTTTCGTAGCACTGCTAGAAAGTATATCTAAAATCAATAAACTGGGAAAGAATGGGATTTAACATTGACGGTGAAAAAGTTAAATCACCTCTGTTTCGACGACGACATTTGTCTTAACGGACGGACGGACGAACCAACACGGATCCCTGATCGAGACGGGGAATTCGCCAATCTTCTTGATCTGCGTTAATTTTTAAAACACCAATCCGGAGATTTACACGGTTAGCGTAAATCCGCCGTTAGGTTCTTCTGACCATAAACTACTTTCGACATCGAGTATCCTACCAATCAGAGACAGAGAGGCACCTAAACCGCGCAAGATTTGGCACTACAAATCTGCTAAATGGAAAGATCTCATGAAATATTTTCGAACTTTCCCTTGGTTAGAGGTTTGTTTTCGATCCGACGACCCATCTGACTGCGCCAGGGAGGTTTCCGATGTTATTTTGGCCGGTATGGAGGCTTACATCCCTTTTTCGAAGAAATGCTTTCCTACGACAAGTCTTGGTTTGGACCGAAAATGCAAAGAAGCTGCTGCTTCTAAACATCTTGCCTACCGACAATGGCGTGAAAAATCCTAACACCAAAAACCGTAACACCTTTGTTCGTGCCAGGAACAGATGCAAAGAAATTATCGACGAAACCAAGGAGGCACACAATCAACGAATTAGAAACAAACTTCTCGCTTGTCCTAACAATTCCAGGTCCTTTTGGTCAGTCGCTAAGGCAGTCAGTCAAAATTTCACCAAATCCATTATACCACCACTCACACGGCCAGATAATTGTATTGCAACGACACCTGTTGAGAAAGCGAACTTGTTGGCTGAACTCTTTGCTTGACATTCTACTGTCGATTTCCAAGGAAAAACACCACCTATTATTCCCATAGTGCAGTCAAGGATGCCCGATATTGTCTTCAGACAGTGTATCATAAAACGTATTTTAATGAAGCTAGACACCAAAAAAGTTTCTGGCGCTGACGAAATACCTGTCATAGTTCTCAAAAATTGTGCGAAGGAACTAACACCAGTTTTCTGTAGACTTTTCAACCTATCCTACAGAAAAGGAATATTTCCTTCCTGCTGGAAATGTGCCACAGTTTAGCCGATACCTAAAAAAGGCGAGAAGACCTTGCCAAATAACTACCGACCAATCGCACTGCTTTCAATCATATCGAAACTCATGGAAAATGCTATCAATCAGCATCTTCTGAAATATCTTGAAGGGTTCAACATTATTAGCGATCATCAATATGTCTTTCGTAAAAATAGATCAACAGGAGATCTTCTGACTTGTGTAACACACGTTTGGAACAACGCAATTGAATACTTTGGAGAATCTCGAGCGGTTTGCTCTTGACATATCCAAGATATTCGACCGTGTTTGGCACGATAGGCTGTTGGCCAGGCTACGCTCTTATGGTATGTCTGAAAAGTTCTGTTTGTGGCTCTCATGTTTCCTCAGAGCGCGTTCTCTACGAGTGGCAGTCGACGGATTTCTTTCTAACACCTTCACTATCAACGCGGTGTACCTCAAGGCTCCATACTGTCTCCTACTCTTTTTTTCTCATTTACATTAACGATCTGCTGGAAAAGACCGAGAATCCAATTACAGCTTTCCAGATGACAGTACGCTTATCTCTCCGTTCACTTTGAACGCTCGGACATCGGCTACTCAGACGAATATCCGCAGACAGCAGGAAGTCATTCAACTTAACAAAGACCTGGAAGAAATTTTATCTTGGGGTGACAGTAACCAAGTGGAATTTAACGCTACAAAAACCCAGGCGGCAGTTTTTCCTAAAAAAGTTAACGTTGCTGAACCCGACATAGTTATGTCGGGGCACTCCATTCCTCTAACATCGACACTCAATTTGTTGGGCGTTAATTTGGGAGCAAATATGTCCTGGCATGAACATGTGGCAGGCATAGCAAGGAGAGCTTCTCAAAAAGTTGGGAATATTATTTCGAACCAGAAAGCTTTACACTCCACAACAACTGTTAATTTCTTTACAAAGCTCAAATTCGACCAACTATGGAATACTGCTGCCATGTTTGGGGCTCCGCTCCCAAACATACACTGCATTTGTTGAATTCTATTCGGAGAAGAGCTGTCTGATTGGAGACCCGGAACTGACCGGCGGCCTTGATTCGCTGGAACATCGAAGAACGGTTGGCGACTTGAGCCTATTCTACAAGTATTTTCATGGAAAGTGTTCGAAGGATGTGGCCCGCATATTAATTCCTCCCAGCGCAGTGCATGTTTAGAAGTACACGTCGCGCTAATACTTCACATCCGTATGAGGTTCAGCATGTTACTTCCTCGTACAACGCTTTTCAAGCAGTCTTTTATATGGAGAACATCATCCCTTTGAAATAATTTGCCCAGGACTGTGTTTCTCACCGAGTCCAATTCACAGCGATTCAAGAACAAAGTGAATCGCTTTTTTCCGCACACGTGGCGCTCCTGTAGCGCTTTATGGACTTCTTCCCTGCAGCACGTGTGCTAGACCCATAAAAAAAAATAACAGACAAAAATACAAGAAAACCACAAACTATACTACACATGCGTCAGGAAGCTTCAGGAAAGGTTGGTCTAAAAATCAATCTACCCAAGACCCAGACATTATAAAACTGAATAAATAGAGATAGAGCAAGTACACTCATATAATACCTGGGACATGAAATCAGCATAGAAACGATATAACCAAACACATGGAATTCAGCAGCGAATAGGTCTCTCCTGGGCTGCATATGGCAAACTGGCCTGTGTGTTCAATCTAACCTTCCTATGTTTTTAAAAAGAAAATTATTTAAACAGATGCATACGTTTTACTACGGAGCCGATACTCTCACGATTACGAAGAAAAACATCAATAAAATACATGCAAACGAAAGATGGAAAGGTCAATGTTAGGCGTTACTCTTCAAGATCATATCCCAAATCACATTATCAGGATGAGACGGGGGTACAAGACGCAGCCAAAATTCATTCAACATCTTAAATGAACTGGGCTGAGCATGTCGTTAGGTTTAAGGATGGGCGATGGACAAAGAAAATTATAGTAGTGGCGACCAAGATCCGAAGTCTATCGGAGTAGAGGTGGACCACCAAGTTGGTGGTCTGATGATTTGAAAACAATGACTGGAAATTGGGTACAAGCGGCCCAGACCAGAAAAAAAGTGGCAAGACTTCAGAGAAGCTTTCATCCAACAGTGGACAGTATAAGCTGATGATGATGATGAGGATAAGGAAAGTATTGTATTTGCGAAAAAAAATCACTCCCCAGTATCATCAATATCGATTACGAAAAGAAACAGTATTCCATCAATCTATCTACATATCTGTTAAAAGAAAAATTTTAAACGAAATGAAGTGATTTCAAATTTTAAAACGATGTATACGAAGCTGTTCGTTTAACCTCCTTCCCCCACATCATCAGTCCCTTATATTTTTGAATAATAATTGAGAATAAGCAAAAAATAATAAAATTTTTAGATTATCCAAGAACTCTGTATCTCCTTTAATCCTTATATGTTACATAAATAATTATGTTTAAATCTGTTCACAATCAAGCCAAAAAAGATTCTTTAATGAAATTGAAAATATACGAAATGTGTCGACCCCCCACCCATTTTACCCTTTTCCTTTAAAGCGATATAGGTCAGATAGTATAAGTTCCATGTCTACTTTAAGTATTACGTGATTACTAAATTTGAAAACAACATCTCATTTCGTTCGGCAGATATCGTGTAACAAACAGAATACAGACTGACAGGTATATAAATCGGCAGATTGATAAACCGACAAATAGGTAGACATACCGATGAAGATTGGGGACTATGTTTTTTGTGCTTTAAGGACTCTGAAATATAAAAAATACAAAAATCTGGAAGGGTTATTTGTTTCGCGAATATAGACCAAAAGGGCGTCCCGAAATTTTGAGCCTGTCCACTAACCATCTGCCTAATTGATCATTCTACGGGTGAGTGGTATAAAAGCCTTCAACCTTGATTTTGCGGCTCTGTGCCATAGAATGCCCAGATAAGGCCCAAAAATGCTACATCCAAAAATGGACTGTCGTTTAACCACTTGAATCAAGCGCAATCATCACATTTGTTGACAATTAAAAAGTCGAGCGGGACTGGACTCAGCTTTAGGGTCCAAAAAACATCGATCCAAAAATGATCATTTAACCAAATAAAGAGTCTTTTAAAATGGATCTGACATTTTAAATTGTGCGCAATTTTTTTTGGTGGCTAACATAAAGTACTAATCTTTGACAACTTGCATCAGGGAGTATTGAGGTTTAGTCATGGAGAATTACACGAACGAGCAAACCATGGAAATTGTGAAAATTCACTACAAAAATGGTTTAAAAATTTTGCAGAGGACGGTTCGAAAAGTCCGCACGTCTTTTGGTCATCATAACGCACCATCTCGCAACACTGTGGTGCAGTTAATCAAAAAAAAATTTGAGGTTAGTGGTTTAATTCTGACCGCGAAAAGCAGTGACCAAATGAAAATATAGCCGCAGTGAGTGCGAGTGTTGACGAAAGTCCTTCCACCCCGGCATTTGCATGGTTACAGATCCAATTGATACAAGAACTGCAGCCAGCAGACCATGCGCAGCGCCATACATTAGGATATTAGAGCATCAACAAATCGATGGTGATTTTTTGAAGAAAATCATCTTCAGCGATGAGGCGCATTTTCAACTTTGTGGCTAGTAAATAAACAAAAATTGTAGAATTTGGGGGACCGGAAATCCACAAGTGATCCAACAGCTTCCCATGCATCCACCACGAGTCACTGTTTGGTGCAGATACTGGATTGGAGGAGTGACTGGGCCGTACTTTTCGAGAATGCTGCTGGAATGCGGTTACCGTCAAAAGTGTTCGTTATCGTGACATTGATAACCAACTTTTTATGGAATGAATTGAACTGCATGGACGTGGAAGACATATTTTTTCAACAAGATGGTGGCAACCTGCCACACTGCAGGCGAAACAATGCAGTTGTTGCAGACGAAGTTTTATAGTCGTGTTATCTCGCGCCGTGGGGATGTGAATTGACACCAAGATCATGCTATTTGACGCCACTGGACTTCTTTTCTTGGGGTTTTCTGAAAGGAAAAGTGTATACCAATGATCCCACAGACCATTTCGGAGCTCAAGAAAGAAATTAGGCGCACCATTAATGAAATTAGTCCGCAATTATGCCAAAATGTTATTGAAAATCTCGTCAAAAGAGTGAACGTTTGCAAAACAGGGTCAAGGCGGCCATTTATCGGATATTGTGTTCTACACGTAATCTCCATGTTTGTACCTTATATTAAAATAAAAACATTTCAAATAAATGATACGTTCTATTAAAAGATTAAAATGTCAGGTCACTATTGAGACACCCTTTAAAATCAATATATTTGGTGTGTTCTTGATAAAATAACAGGGAACTTGCAAAAAGCAGACCCGCTTTTATCCGGCCAAAAAACATTCGTTCTTCGAGTTTTTAAACTTTTATTCGACTTCGCCGATAGAACGAACAATTAGGCAGACGGTTATCGACAGGTCGAAGTTTCGGATCGCCCTCTTGGTCTAATACACTACATTTAGATTAAGGGAAGCAAATATCACTTAGCTCCAAAAAAATATAGTAGTATACTCTATGTACTTATACTGAATCTACCAAGCGTTCATGATTTTTGTTTTTTTTTTAACAAATAGTGATATGTATCAAATATATAAGTTGCTCGTCAGTTATTCAGCAAAGTCTTTGGCTTTATATTTGTAAGTATGCTTCCTTTGCTAGAGAGGTATGTATACGTGAAAAAATTCTTCTCCGAGATTTTTACATTTTTTTTATGTTTCAAGGGTCGGAGACAATAAATACATTTCCACCAGTTCGTTTATCTGTCTGTTTGGCGATCTCTCGCGATATTCACCTCGGTTCCTAAAATGGCGGTGGCCATATGTGGTGGTCACAAGTGAAATAATTAACGATGTTCTCAACATCCAAGGTTCCCAATTACATCCATGTGTTAAAT
>JAHKBH010003937.1:0-10305 GCA_019049505.1 Pachyrhynchus sulphureomaculatus
GGCCATTATATATATATATATATATATATATAATATATATATATATATATTTATATATATAATATATATATATATTTATTTAATAAGAGCTCGTAGCAGAAAAAACGATCAACACCTGCTAAAGAGAATTAAATTTATTAAAAGTTGGTAGTACAATTGTTGAGTCATACAGATAAACCTTTTGATTTTGTTTTTTAGAACAATCTCTTTTTTATATTCAAAAATATGTGATTGACAACAGAGTAACATGTAGGCTAAAAAAGTTTTTGGGTCTAGCTACTTAAAAAAACACATTTTTCTCTTTGCAAAATTGCACATTATTCATCGACATAGTCACCTACAAGAGCGATACTATCAGTTCCAACGTTTTTCTAACATTTCTATACGTTTTTCTTGCAGAGGGATTTGTCTTTGCCTTCAGTTATTTTTTGAGGTCTCAGAATAGACAATAGTCGCTGGGGCCACTATCTAAGAAACATACGGTGGATGAGGAAAGCCAATTCTAACTTCAATTCCCATGCAATTTTGTTTGCCATCGGTAAGCAATTAACTTGAGACACGGTGCATTGTCTTGATAAAGAGCAGCTTTTTTCTTTTTGATTTGGGGCCGTTTCTCTTTCGGGATTTCGGCTTCAAAGGCACCAATAAACTTCATATAATATTCGCTATTTGATGGTTTTTTTTCCCTTCTCAGCATAGTCAATGAACATTATTCCATCTGGCAACTCAAAATACAGTCTACGTCAAAACCTTCCAGCTGACTGTTGGGTCTTTTGTCCATTCGGGCGGCTTTTACCAGGTATGGTGCCACCAACTCAGCTGACTGCCAATTGATTCCGGTAATGACTAACGGTAAATTCATGTTTTATCCACTATTCACATATCGCATGATAAAATCCCTTTTTATTGCGCTTAAACAGGTCCAAACAGCGCTCAGAATCAACGCGTTCGTTTGTTTTTGGTCCACTATGAGCAGACGCGGTACCCATTTCGAACAGAGCTTTCTCATTTCAATTTCATGCAAAATACGACCAACACGGTTCTTTTGATATCTTTAGGGTGTCACCTGTCTTATACGCAACTTCACTTTACAGTTCATCCAAATCCAATTTTGGTGGAATTTTTTTTGATGTTTTCCGGTGTTCCTCATCTTGGCATCCAGAGCGTTATTAGCATCAGTTTTATGCTCTGTTACAAAATTTAAAATTCAACATACGCATGTAAATATGAGTGATATTCCAGCCCCCACCCCCCCCCCCCCCCCCCCCCCCCCCCCCCCACACACATTACCCCCCCCCCCCCCCCCCCCCCCCCCCCCCTCCAGGGGCAGAGTCCCCGTAACACTTATCAAGCTTTGCTTGAACTGGTGTTTTTTCCCATCAACAGTATTTAATGAACACATGAAATTCGATTTTTTCCATTGTTTTGAAAATACTAAAAGTTGCGTCTCACTAAAACCACTGTAACTGGTAAAGTAATCGACGAAGCATCATGAAAATTTTGAACAAGTATCGTTTGAAGTTGGTACTTTCCTAAAAATCATATGATATTTGAAGCGGGTGACATCTATGTGTCAGACCAAAAACTTTTCAGCCTAAGTGTTAAATATAGCAGTTTTTTGACAAATTATGGCGTAAATTTCGGATGGAGGATGAATGCGAACTCGTGATAAAATTAAGAATACAAAAATACCAAATAATCAAAATTAGTGTCTTTTGATGTGCAAATTAACTTATTTTCCAAGTGGGTTTTTGGTTTTTGTTTTTTTTTCCCTAAAGAATAAAAACGAAAAAAAATTTTAATAGAGAACCTATTAACAAAAAACAAAGTAAATGAAATTATAATAACTGGTCAAGTGCAAGTTTGAACTTGCGCATTTAGTGTTCAGTACGTTGATTGCTTTTTTTTAAAATTAAAAATTTTGTTACGAGGTATAAAATGATCAGGTGACTTCATAAAACACACCCCAAATGAGTTTTAAAACAAAGTTTGTTTTCCATTCTTTAATGAAAACTAATGACCTATGAAATTTTTTGTTTTTTTTTTTTATATACCAGTTAAATTATTAAAGGTAATCACCGTGATAATTTTCGTTCAATCTAACATTCCGTGGAGAATATTCCAGGATTTTTCAAAATTTTTTTGATTAAGTACTTGCGAGATAAGGCGGGGGACAGCGATTTTTCGCAGATTTTTTAAAAATAAATACAAAGAAAAGTGCGCGCAAGAATTACATTATAATTTTTTACTTCGTGTTTTAATAAGCTTTCATTTGACACCACACTCGATGACCTAGTAAAAAAAAATTTTTTTTCACTTCCCCGAGTTTCATTCCCCCAAAACTAACCCCATAAGTCAAAATTTAACTTTCAAACTACACGGCTCTGATGAGGAGCCATCAATTCCTATATTAGTACCAAATTTTCAACTTTCTATGTCCCCAAATAGTTTCGGAGAAAATCGGGTGTCGACAGACTCAGACAGACAGACACCGAAGTGATTCTTATAAGTGTTCCGTACGGAACACTAAAAAATGGGACATAAAAATTATAATTATTAAGAATTTGCCTAAGACAAAATTATTTTTTCATTTAACAATAAATACTACAATAATAAGAGAGGTTTAATTATGGGGAGTCCATTAAGCCCATTACTTGCCTAAATTTTTATGGACACTATTGAAAAAACAATGTATTTAACAACCATAATAACAATAGTAATAATTGTCTATACTGGTATTGATACGTACGACGATACATATTGTATACTTTAGAGAAACGGACAGACATTAACTCACTTTTTACATACATTTAATTCTGTACATAAAATAGACAGTTTTACAATGGAGAAGAATTCGAGGGAGAAATCAACTTCCTAGACTATAACAATCAGTAAAGCCAGGAAAAAAAAAACACGAATTTTTGCAATATATCACAAACCCTGTCATGACAGAATACCACAATTCACAATAAGAGGTTCTCAACTCACCACCCCAATCATCATAAACTCGCGGACCCTATTCATAGCTTTATACACAGGGCTAACTAATTATTCCCTTATCAGAATACAATTTTACTAAGAATTAAACTGGACATAAACAAGTAGGCTGATTAACAACAGTTTATTCAGCTTACCTTAATTTGATGACATTGTTAGGAAAAAAACTTAGAAACAAGGCACAGATCTCGAGGGGGAAATATTATTTGACCATGTTTTAAGGACAGAACAGAAAACCCACATTTAAATGCTTAACGCTATTTCGGCAAACCAAACCGGGGAAAATTTTTAAATCAAAAAAATATCGACATAGCTTACAAGACCAAATAGAACACTAAAGGAAATATCTCAAAACTACAAAACCGCAAATCAATAAAGGTAATACTTTCAGGGGTATATCATTAATATGAGAGTCATGTGAGTTTTGAGCCATAGAAAGTTGAATTCATCATGATGCTAATGCATCTTTTAAACAGGCGAAACAACCACGTTTAATAAGAATTTCAAAATTTTACATACCCCAATAAAAAGGTTTTTAAAACTAAATCGTTTTAGAGACATATGCAAATAAATCGATTAGGCGGGGTCACTACCGAGAAAAATGAAAAAAAATATCGTTTTTTTCGTTTTTTTCCATTTTTATAATCTACAATCATTTCTGCACAAAACAATCCAACTGTCCCCCCACAATTATACGGATGAGTATATCAGTGCCTGAAATTTTTTATATAAAATAGTCAAGGTATGAGCATCAGTCAGTATTGCCAAAATATTGAGTCCCGCTCAGCCTTCGCCTAGCTTCGCACTACGCACCTTTCAATATACCACCATGGCACCCCATATCCCACCCATTATGAAGTTATTATTATTTTCACTAATATTATTATTATCCCACTTTTTATTAACAATGCTTTAGGAATAATTTATATAACACTATTTACTATATACAAATAAAAAACTTATTTTTACAAACAATATTTTGAAATACTATTTACTTATATACAAACAATAAAAAACTTTATTTTTAACAATAATATTTTGAAAAGTAATAATAAGATTATTAATTATTTTTGTTATACTTTTTTTTAAACTAAAATGAACCCGCTTCATATGACGGGCCTTCTATCTTTTTTTCTAACTTCTTAAATTTTTCTTCTAAAACTTTTTTCTTGCTCTTGAAATTTTTTGCCTCTCCTCGCATTTCGATGCTTGTTGTAAGTCTTTTCTCGGCATTTTCACTATTCTCAGTTCATCTTCCTTCATCAGCCCAGCAAAAATTGTAAATTTTCCAGGGTCAATGAAAAGTTTTTCAAGTACTTTGGCAGCGAGAAATATTACCTTCATTGAAGCAGCAATAGTGCATCATATGCACCCTAATTCTAGTGTACTTTTCTCTACAAAATATATTTTTTGGGCATCTAACCCACAATGCATTATTGTATAGCTTTCGTTTGTGTTTTGTGTCCTTACCGTGAACACATTTTTTCTAACAGGGCTGGATTCGCCCAGGTTCCTGAAGAACAGGTTTCAAAATTTCCATTACTACATTTTGGTAGATGAAAATGCTTTGAGTCTGCTCATATAGTTTTTTTTTTTCTGCCTGGGCCCTTTGAGGAACTTACACCAGTCCAAGCTGCATAAATTGATTCGTTGCCGGATTCTGGTCGTTTGAGAACCGAGATGAAAAAATTCTGCCCATACTGCTTTTTTCATCTCAGCCCCAAGCCTGCCAACGTTTTCTTCGTATGGCTAAGCCATAAAAACTTTTGAATGTCGTTTATTGCCACATCCGTGAGTCTGCCCTTTCCTCCTATCGGCTTTCCATCTTGCAGTTTTTTGGACGTGTAGGAAGATTTTTTAGCTTTCTGAGTCTAGATCCCCATCCTTTTTTGTACATGTCCTATACATTCTAACTTCTGAACTAAGAGACTATCTCCGTAAGGGTTTTGTTTCTACAACCTTCAAGAAAAACCCTTTGAGTCTCCATCACCTAAGTAGTGAGAATAATCTCACATTGTATTTGTCCCATTGACCTCAGGAAAATTTGCTCTGCACAGCTGCTTCCATAGCCCCACCTGGTGCCACTATAGATTGGCTATGCAATTTTCATTATGTGTATTTTTCTGAAATTTTAGTGGACAACGACAGTGTTTGGAGGAGTTACCTCACAATATCCACTACTTTGCCTAAGTCAGTACTCGCAGCAGAGACCAAACGCCATTCAAAGAAGTCTATGGCCCTTTTTTGCCAACTGACCATCTAGTGAGATGGCCAAATCCCTGTTGCCACTATTTTGGAATACAGGCTTTCCTCTACGGCAGCCACCATTATATCTTTTCCAACTACTTCAAGAGCTGAACGAATAACACTTTTGGTGCAAAAAGTGCTTGATTTGTGGGGGAGGAATGTTCATCATAGCACAAAGAAGTTTAGCTCCAGCAAATCCTTTACCAGTACACCTAAGTGCATAAGTAAATCTATATTTATTGTTTATCTAATTTCACACAGATTTACCTTTCGAGTTCATTAATCCAGTTTCTTGGAGTTCCTTAGTTTATTTAGGACATTGACAATTCTGACAAACAATCTTTATAGTGGATGCCAAACCGTTTCTCAAACAAACACTATAGGGTGATTTCACCACCACATTTTTTTGCAGTCCACTGTCGCGAGAGTTCAGTGCTTTACTCAGCTCTCCAACATCCACCAAATCATACGCATGGTTGCTCATCTGAATGACTCAAATTTATTTTTGAATTACCTAGTTTTTTTTTTGAAGAAGAAGAAGGAGTGTACGATTTTTCAGATGAAGGTTTGATGGAGTGTTGAGTTCATTCAACAGATGGGTAAGGACATGACCCAATTTACGAGCAACAGAAATATGTGTCCCACTAAAAGGTTTATTGCTTTTCTTGCTCTCGAAGCTAGTCTTTGGCTTAGTCATTTTTCTTCACAAAACAATAATAAAAAAACTATAATAAAATACAATATAATAAAATTTAAAACAGCAATAGTAACAGAAAACACGGAAAAAAATTTGTTAACTACGTAAACTAAAAACAATCTCTCCACGTAAAATATAACCAAACAAAACGAAACTAAAAAAAAAAATTTGCGAAAAAAAACATATTTGTTGTAAACAATCAGTGTTGCCCAAACTTGTTTTTGCAAAAAAAAGAAGACAAACACTCTAGAAATAAATTAAAAAAATGTTGATTATAACAAAAAAAGCAGTCAAAATTACAACTTTTTAGTTTTTCGGCTCTCCTTGAAAAATTGACTTTTTTGTACATTTGCCCCATAATCTTCAAAACTTATAAAAGTTTATTGAGCTATTTTTTTTTTTAAATATCCATGGGCAAACACTGTCTACAGTTCGGACTCAGGAAATGTCAAACGAAACAGCTGGAAATTTACCGCGTCAATTTAAACATACAAATAAAATTCATGAACTTTCAAAATTTCTAGAAAATGTAAAATTTAAATTAATTCTTTAAAACCCCTTAGGTCCCATTAAATTATATAATAATAAATAATAAGTGTGCAAAGTTTCGTGAAATGAAATAGGATGAACGGTTGCTGAGAAAATGGGGTTTTACTTTTCATGTAAATTGACCTCGGGTAGTGACCCCCTTTAAGAACTACTGGTACTTTACTCAACGACCAGGTAAGATTTAAAAAAAATTCACCATTATTGAATTTATTCTCCTAATACCATGTCTATGTGGGTTTTCCAATACGATCATATAATTTAAATAGGTGTAATATTATAATTAAGAATAAAATAAAATTGTAAACATGTAAACCTACACTTGACTGTATATAATGTAGATCCGAAGAAGCTGCATCGTGACAGCGAAACGCGTTCTTCACAATTAATATATAAACCCATGGAAAATTGACTAAAAACAGTATTTTCTATATATTTAAAATTATGGAGTGCTGTTAAGAAAGTGTAGTAAACACTACCAAGAAAATGTTGCAAGGAGCAATTCTCAGCCAAACCGTTTCAAATAACTAAAACGCGCAACTATAATATCGATTAACAGAACGTTTTGTCTTGATTAAATTATTGACGTATCCGTTATAATAATAAAAAATAAAATACATTTATAATTATGCAGTACCTAAAGCAGCGCTATTTCTGTCCTTTTATTTATGATACCGTTATATTCCATAAGGAATACGGAACTAAAGAAACGTATTTAAAGAGAGAAACTTTAACAATATAAATGTGGACGAAATAAGACGGTAGAAAAATTTAGATAGTTGTGAGAATTTAAAAATATATTTTTTTTTTCATTCTTATTGGTTTAATCAAAAATAACCACGAATTCTTACCTTGTACAGGGTGAGTCAACGATAAAGTTCATTATCTCATTTGTTTCGGGAATGACGCAAAAAATGTTAAATACAATAGTTTTAGGGAATGTTAAGGTACAACGCGTTTAAAATTATTTTTGTGTACTACTGGGTACTTCAAAAAAGTGTGCGACGATATAACATGGTTTTTTTTTAACTGAAAAATCTCAAATTGTGTTCATGACCCAACCCTGTATATTATTATTTTTTCCTGATAGATTTTACAAAACCCTCCAACTTTTATTAAGTATGTCATATATACGTCATTTCTAATAGTTTTCAATTTAATTTGAATTTTTCAATTTTTACCCTTGTTTTTAATACACTTACGCTATAACAATCGTAATTGCCAAGACAAAACAAGAAAATGTAGGCATTGTCAAATATTTGACATGTCTAATTAAGCAAGTAAAAATAGTTTTTAATGTTGTTGTAGTAAGTAACGTATAAAGGTAATAATATGCATTTTCCTAAAAAATGAATTAATTCATATGGTTTTATATACTCAGCGAAGGGGAAAAAATCGTCTTTTGGCAGTAAGGCTTTACGGACAGAGCGAAGTATACCTAATAGATGTATAACTATTTAGAAAATCCTTTCAGTGCCTAATGGAACGGTCTTTTGATGGTAGTGGTAGCGTTTGAGTATACTCGAAACGGAAAGTAGTAAACCAGATGCTACCAATGAGGAAAAAAAAATGGAGATTTTACTTCATGTTGAAAATAATCCCCAGAGTCCAGCAGCCGTCAATCAGCTGACTTATCTGACACATCCCAATCTAACGGCTAAATCGCACCACGAGAAAATACAAGTATCATCCCTTTCATATCGGTACTACACCAAGAACTTCAACACCGTGATTTTGAACGACGAGTAAACTTTTGTACCACTATGAATGGAGCAATAGAGGGCCGATCCAAATTTTTTATCCAAAATAATGTTTTCTGATGAAACTACTTTTTCGCAGTATGGAGCAGTTACCAGCCATAACATGCATTATTATTCAACAGTTAATCCATTTTTTTGTGGTCTGGAAAGTTCAAAACCAAAAACCATTGGTCGCTTAATGTATGGCGTGGAATATTAAATTTTCGAATTATTGGTCCATATTTTTTTCCGCGAAACCGCTTAAAATAAACGGGCCTAGATTATCTAAATTTTTTTTGCAAAACGAATTTGTCCCCAGCACTTCTTGAAGAAGTTGATAACTTTGTAAACGGAACAAATGTGGATTCAACAAGACGGAGCTCCTGCTCATTACCACCGGAAGTTCGGGAATTTTTAAATGATCGTTACACACAAAAATAGATCAGGTAGGAATGGATTCATTCAGGGGCCCCTCGATCATGTGACTTAACATCTTTAGACCTCTTTTTGTGGGGCTACATTAAATATCGTGTTTATGTGAATCCCCCTACAACCCCAGTAAATATGGAAAATAGGATACGGGATGCGTGCATGGACAATAACGCCCTTTATTCTAAGAAAAGTGAATAAAAATATAGTAAAACGACTATAACCATAGTGTATTCAAGATATTTTTGAACATTTATTACGTGATAATAATTAGATAAGTTAAACTAGTATTAAAAATTATTAATTAACTATTTATTTGTTTTCATAATAGCGTAAGTGTATTAAAAACAAGGATAAAAATTGAAAAATTCAAAATAAATCGAAAACTATTTAGAAATAGGTATATGACATACTTAATAAAGTTAGAGGGTTCTGTAAAACTCGATCAGAAAAAATAATAATATTACAGGGTGGGCCGTTTTAAAAAAATTTGAGATTTTTCAATTTTAAAATAGTTGAAATGTATAAACACATGTTTTGAATACCCTGTAGCATCTAACTCAAATTTCTTTACATATATCTCTTTTCTCATCTCTATAGAACGCTCGCACCAAATTATGAGTATTCTACCTTCAGAAACAATGGCGCTACTGACAATTTTTTGCAAAACTGAAAACTAGTATTTTTTTTTTTTTTTAATTAAAAATATTAGAAAAACTACTAGGTGTAGCTATATAACATTATTAAATAAAAAGTTATAAAATTTTACGCAGAATTTAAAATAAATTAGAAAATAGCATTTAAAAAAAACATATGTTATATCGGCCACACTTTTTTGAAGTATCCTGTATACTCAAAAATAAATTTTAAATTGTGCACCTTAACATTCCCTAAAACGATTGTATTTAACATTTTTTTCGTTATGAACTTTTACTCTATTTGATACTCACCCTGTATCATCATACCTAGTTTGTTTGCCGACGCCTGTGAATTTAAATTCTTAATTTGTCTCCGACGACTGGACACCATTTTCTGTCACTGTAAACAAAAGAGCGAACGAAGAATGTTTAGAGCAACCAGAATTTGGCGGGCTTAATTTTCTGTATTGTTAAACCAGTCCAAACTCTGGTTGCTATAAACATTTTGTCTATGCTCTTTTCCTTCCAGTGGTGGTAAAATTAATTAATATGGGAAAATGACAAATTTGATTAGTTTTTCAACTTAAATTTTTTTAGAGATTGGAGAAGATATTATCTCAATCTAACCTTTATTAAGGGGATTACAATTAATCATCTGGGTCAAAAATTTTTGGATTTTTACATTTTCTTTTAGTATATCTTAAGAATATTATATCAGTTTAAAAGAATGTGTCGTTCTGTAGAGTTTTTTGGAGCAGGTAGTGAGCAACTGCTCTCGGGTCAGCCAACTCGAAATTTTCAAAAAATTGATTTTTTTTTAGTTAGATTTATTATTTATACTTTTAAGAATATATCAAGGTTTATAAAATGGAATCGCAGATTGAAGGTAATATAAAAAGATTATAGACTTTTAAGACGCGTACGTGGTATTTTTTTTTCTTTAGCGTTTTTTTCTTGAACCATACTTTTTTCAAAACTGGTGGACAAAATATCTCGAGATCTAACTGAACCG
>JAHKBH010003938.1:0-10294 GCA_019049505.1 Pachyrhynchus sulphureomaculatus
ATATAGATTAATACATATATATAATATGAAAGGATATATATTATATTATATATAAATATATTATATTTATTATTATTATATATATATATAATATATATTTATATATATTTATTTATATAGATATATATAGTTTATATATTTATATTAATTTATATATATGGATATATAATATATTTTATATATATAATATATATATCTATATATATAATATATATATAGTGATGTATATATTATATATATATTTATACATATATATATATATAAATAAATATATTTATATATATACATATATATATATATATTTATATATATATATATATTAGATATATATATATAATATATATATATGATATATTTATATATTATATTATGTTACATATATATTAATATATATATATATATATTTTATAATAATACATATATATATTATATATATATATATATTTATTTTTAGAATATATATATATATATATTTATATATTATATATATATACTATATATATATATAGTTTATATATATATATTATATATGTTTTATAGTGTATATTTATATATAATATAAATATATAATATATATATATACATATATAATATATATATATATTAAAGTGACCGGACCTCATAGAGGGGGAAAAAAAATTGTCGGTAATCTTGTTCGTCTGAGACCCACACAAAACGATTTCCCCTTTCCTGATATGAGAGGGGGGGGGGGTGGGGGGGGGGGGGGGGGGTGGTGGGGTGTGGGGGGGGGTTGGGGTTGGGGGGGGGGGGCCACCCGAAATTTGAGCTCGATTAAAAACGACGTTAACCAGTGCCCGATCGTCGGCTCAAAGTTTGAAAAAATCCAAATTTTTGGCCAAAAAGCTGACATATGGAGCCATAACTCCAGAACGGTAAATAATAGAAACACGCTTAATATCTCAAAAGAAAGCTAATGTTGATTCTTCAAAAATTTATATTCTATACATAATTGTTGTTATTTTAAGTCAAACCGAGTTACAACAGCTTTTAGACCCCAAAAACGTGACCTGGTACCACTAGGAGCATACTTCGTATATTTGCTTATTAAGTGATAAATTTTGCTTTTTTTTTTTTCGTATATTTTTGAGTTTAAAGTAGAAATATAATAAAAAAACAAGTAATACGGATAAGTCTAATGACATTTTTTATTTTAAAATATAAAAATTAGGTATATAATACATACAAAAACAGACACAGAAAAGATACAGACGTAGTTACCGTACATGAAGTTGATAATTTTACATAGTTATCTAATCTATTCTAGAGCTTTTGTAAAGTAGTTTTTGAAACGTCAGGATATAATGCTCGGCATTTACTTACAACTTGCAGGACATATTGCTTTTGGTCATCATCTTTTTTGTCAGAAGGGTCGTTAAATTCGGTTTTATTAATTTAACACCTCGCTCAGCCATATCATTAACTACTTTTAATGTTTTGACAATTTTCATCCTTCTTGGAAAAAGTCATTATTTTTGAGGCCAGGTGTTGGATGTTGTCTTAGGAATCTGTTTTTATAATAAATTGGTCAAAGAATGTAAACGTTCTTTGGTAAGTAAATTTACCAATCTCCATCAACTACCTCTTTTAAGTTTTCTTTCCTAACTTTTGGATTTACAACCCTAGCGTGCTGTGATGGTTCATCTGTGCTACTGATCAATTTATTAGCCATTAACAACTTTTCATCGTCTGTAATCGTGGGATCAAAAAACGATAATCCACCCCACCAACTTTGCCATTCAAATACCAACACAACTGGTTCGAAAATTTGGTCAGGGCTATTTCTGCAATGTCGTTGTCACAGTCTTTATAGTCTAACAGACTATGCAAAATACCTAAATCTTTGCTTTGGTGGCAAGATGAGCTTTTGGAGCATTGGAACCAAGCTTATACAATAAAATTTTAACTAGGAAAACAGAAATGGCACGCACAGAACTTTCTTCTTCTTTAGACATCTTAAATTGACGACGAAAAATGAACATTTTTAAGCAGTAAATAGCCTTTGCCATCCACCTAGCGTGATAAAATGGCTTCCTGAGTTCTAAAAAACCCACAACATTGCCGTCTAGTGGTCCAACAAATACGAGAACCAACTGCAATAGAAGCCCCTTGTAGTCATCTCTGGGGTAGCTCTCAGTTAATTTGTCTCGAATTCAGCAGTAAACATTTGCAATTACTTCTGAAGTTAGCTGCTTTTGTATTTAATTGTTCACTGATACCTGTGTCGTATTTCCTTTGTCTATCTTGTGGGCCACGCAGTGAGGAATCTCTTGAAAATGTCTGGATGAGGTCCAGTGGTTGATCCAATTTTGTGTCGAATACGCCTCTTAAAACAGAATTTCCAAGATATGGTGACGGCAAGCTAGGTATAACAATTCTCTTCCTAACATTTGCTCCAATATGACGCACGCCCTGCTTTGAGTCTTCCCGTGTTAGATGCTGTAGTGTCGAAGCACATCGCCTTGACGGTGTTGAGAGACCCCATTCATGTAGGCATTTATATACGGCTACGGCTTGCTCCTCTCCAGAGCTGTTTGCTGTTACAGAACTCCCAGCAGCTGTTCCTTTTCGCCATATGAAATAGTCTATAGCTATTCGCTCACATTGTTCATTTTTAAAACACGTCCGGTAAAAGTTTACCGTCCAATGGACAACCACGGGCTCATTTTCAGGAATGTTTACTTTTATCAAAAATTTTTTTATTATATTGTTCTCTGAACATTTGCCTTCTATCATGTAATAAAAGTTTTCGAGACTTTGTACTCAAGAGGGTCAAGGTTTAGTGCTTCTAGAGTAGCTATTAAAACTCTCGTGGCATTTCTGTCGGATACCTTACATCGATCCTAATAAAATGGACAATTTCATCCATGTTTAAAATCTCTTTTTAAACGCCCCCTTGCAAATGAAAACTTTCATCCTCTTGCTCTCAGATGGTCCTGGATCTTCTGCAGCTTCTTCAGGGATATCCATTTCCTCCAAGCTCTCAAGTTCCTGGTAGATGCTGTCCTCTTCAGTGTTTCTTCTCCTTCTTCGAACTTGTCTTCATCATCCGTCTCTAAGTGCAACAAAAGAAAGAGAAAAAAAAAAGACTATAAAAACTTGTTTTAGCAGAATAGTAAATAATATATAGGTACTAAATTACCTACTTCTAATTATCAAAAGGTATTATTTAAAAAATATAAACTCAATCATAAAGATGCCAAATCATGCTCTCATGTACAATTTTCTTTCATATTATAATGAAACTATTTACTTATTTGTTTATCTATTTTTTAGAATACTAATAATAAAAAAAACTCACCAATATCAAAAGTTGCTTCTTGGATTTGACGGTTCATTTTTGCAAGTTCCTTATGCACCTTGATTTCTTCAGCTCGAGACAACTTGAGATCCACTCCAGTCATGGAACCTGGGCGGCCCTTCTGCCTCTGTTTCACGAGAAACGCCTTATCTTCTTCCGATTTCATCAGAGCCAAGGCATCTTGTGGAGTGAGCAATATCAAAGAGATCATCCAACTTTTCAACAAACTGTTTAAATTTGTTCTTGGCCGTTTTCGATGTTTTCTTCCGGGTCTCTTTTGAAGAGTTCTCCACTCAGCGTGAAGTTTTTCCAGCTTAGTAATTGCATCTTGCTCATTGTTTATTCGGGATTCGAGCTTTCTCCCAAAAAATGAACACTTCTCGTATTGTAAGTTTTGCTGATTCTCTTACAGTTAATTTCACACTACGTAAATTATAAAATAAAGCACACAAAACTTGAAGATTTGAGGGTAGTTTACAACCGTGATCTGGTGAATGGGATAGCCCACAAGAATATTTTATCCTTGGTCCGGCTTTGTACACCTGATGTGGATGCCATTTCAGAGGCCAATAGGTAAAAAACAGTTAACTTGGAAAATGAAACAAAATATATTGCAAACTTTAATTTCAATAAAATGTTTTCAAATGTCTTTTAAAATAATACTATAATAGTTTATAAAAACAATAACACACACACTTGGAAATTAAAAAAAAAAAAAAACGTTAAAATATCTTCACTAGATAATTGTTCGATCTAACCAGCTCAAAGGCACTTTAGAAACTAAACTGAATAAATAAAAGGTCGGTTGTACGCTGAAGTAAAATCACCATCCCTAAAATAGAAATTAGATTCACCCTCCTTTTTACCTGTCAAACGGGTCTTTCTTTGGTAAACTAGTCAGGTAATCCCCATATAATAAAAGATTAAATTTGAACAAACGGCTCTTTATGTTTGAAAATTGAGTTCCAAAATACTTTTTACACAAAAAAAAAAAAAAAGAAGAAAAAAAAATGTTAATTCCGAGACACATTATGTAAAAAACCCGTAAAAAATTCTTAGAATACTCCCAAACTGGCTCCTACTGGTACCAGGTCACGTTTTTGGGGCTAAAGGCTGTTGTAACTCGGTTTGACTTAAAATAACAACAATTATGTATAGAATATAAATTTTGAAGAACAACATTAGCTTTCTTTTGAGATATTAAGCGTGTTTCTATTATTTACCGTTCTGGAGTTATGGCTCCATATGTCAGCTTTTTGGCCAAAAATTTGGATTTTTTCAAACTTTGAGCGACGAGCGTCACGGGTTAACGTCGTTTATCGAGCTCAAATTTCGGCTATCTCAATATCTGGAAAGGGGAATCGTTTTGTGGGGTCCAGACGAACAAAATTCCGACATCGATTTTATGCGGTCACCCTAATATATAAATATATATATATATATATATATAGTATATATATATATAATATATATATATATATATATTATATATAATGATAGTATAGAATATATATATATATATATATAAATATATATTAATATATATATATGATATATATTATATATAAATATATAGTAAATATATATAAATATATATAAATATTATATAAATATATATAAATATATATAAATATATATAAATATATATAAATATATAGAAATATATATAAATATATATAAATATATATAATTATATATAATATATATAAATATATATAAATATGATATAAATATATATAATATAAATATATATATATAATTATAAATATATATAAATATATATATATATATATATATATATATATATATATATATATATATATATATCTTATATATATACATATATATTATATTATAGATATATATATATATATATATATATATATATATATATATATATATATAAATATATATATATATATATATATATATAATATATATATTATATATATATATATATATATATATAGGTTTACTTTCCTAGTGTAACAAATTTGAAATCGTTATTTCATTTCAGTCGAGAGTTATCATACCGACAAATTGTTCGACCGACAGACAGATCGTCGGAATCGGAAAACCATGTTTTTCGTGATCTAGCTAGGAACCCTAAAATGCAAATACAAAAATCTCGGAGGGTGTGTTTTTTCACAAACACAAGAAAAGGAAATAAATGGCTAAATGAAATAAAAAATTAACAACTTATCGCTTTATTTAAATCGAATAAATTTTATAATTTTCCCTTTTCTAGTACTGTTTGTACGTTTGAAAAACCGCTGTATGAAAAAATAAAACCAAAAAGTTATTTTGTTTTTTCCGCATGAAAAATGACGCCGTCTTACTAATATACTTTTTTTAAACGTCTTAAGTTTCAGCAACTACTAGCGTAATACAGGTTGCCGCAACTAGTTTCATGTAACGAATTTATTTTAGTTCAATTTTTGCTCGTATGAGTATCAATAAAATTCTAAAATAAAATACGAAAAGTATCGAGCCAAAGATTGCATGTAGCAGTATTGTGTTTTTGTGCATTTTTAGTACCTAAAAATTGCAACTACTAATTATGCCGTCATTATGTTGTTATAGACTTGATGTCAGTACTGCATATTCCATATGACGTCAAATGTCAAAATTTCAGCTTCTATTGTTTTACAAGAACAATTATTAATGGACAAATGGACAATATTTTATACCATTACGTACTTCTATATAGAGTCTCGGATTAGTGAGTGAATGGAGGTTATCTTAAATTAGGCAACACAAAAAAGTTTTTTGTGAAATTTATTTTTGGTCCGAGACCCTATAATCCAGCTCCAAAAATATTAAACGCTTATCATAAGTTACATGATAAGTTCCTGTATTGATTGGTCCAGTTTAGACTGATATACTTACATAAACTACATGCCTTACTTTACTAATCTGATTAACAAAATTTAAACTCGATTGGGTGGTTAGACACAGTTATCCCTGGCTAAAATTAAAATGTTAGTATAGGAGTGAAAAGGTTTTTTTTATAATAAAATACTTTATTTTTTTTGACAATAATCTTAATCACTTTAGATCATAAAATACTTTAAATTATTCCATAAAATCACCATTTTTATCTAAACATAAAGCTTATAGAAAAAGGAAAATCCGAGCTGTCCAACGGTTGTCGGAATAACTGAGCATGTTGCCAAGCTACATCACCTACGCCTCCAGATAAACTTGCTGTTATAGTAATACTCATTTTTGCAGAAAACTGTTTTGTGATTGATGGTGAGTCTAAAATGTGTTAGGTAAAAAAATAGTAATTAATACATACAAAGAAATCTAAAATACGACTACATATATACTGTTTAATTGTTTTGTGGTAATTTCCGAAATATGGTATGCCATAGCAACATTGTTTTTATAACAATAATTGTGTACGAGTTTATAAGACACCCGCAACCAAGACAAATTGTGTCGCAATGGCGAAGTATGTCAAAGCTCTTATCTCTAGAAAATATATCGATTTGCACAATTTAAACTGTGCATAACAAAGGAACAAACAAGACAGTTCAAAACCACAATATTCTGTCAAGTTTAATGTTGCCGTTTTTTCTGTTGCTTTGCAGAGATGTAAATTTATTTAAGATTTAACAGCTGACTTACATACTTATTTATAAACAGAACTTAATTTGTTACACTATAATATAAGTTCGGTCCCGTTATTTCTATGAGAGTTCGTTTCGGCATCTCAGCAGAAAAACATTTGGAATAATAGTGAAACGAATTGAACCCAAGAAACTGAGGTATTAGCTCAAGGACATTACTCGAAATTGTATATACAATGGACAATTTTTGAAACAACAGTTACCCAATTTTTGACGCTACACTTTGGATTTACTTGCTAAATGGCCCACCAGGCACTTGTTACAGTGAAGAAACGATAAACCACAGGACAATGCGCGTGTCAGCTACTAATAGTCGGTGACCTACCATAAATATTCTCTGAAAAGTGAAAATAGGAAAAAGAAATAAACAGAACAGTTCGAAATAAGAAAACTACATGTATAAGTGAAGAAGAAGGTATAAAGTGAGAACCAGTATAGGTGGTTAGAAATCAAACGAATACCTGTGCGACCGATGAGAGATAAATGGAGGATAATAGTAAGGAGAAACGTGAATCTAAGTAAATAACGACGTTAAAAACCGAAAAACAACGGTAATAGCCAGTATAAGTAGCAAACGGCCGATGCCACAAACCCACGACCCACACTAGCGCATTTGACTATGCTGTAAGACAATTCCCATTAAAGGAGGTGACGTCTTATGTCGATCGGTCTGTAATTGAGATCGTCGAAGGTCGTACGGATCCAGCAACAGCCCACTCCGTCGGCGTGAGTGTGCGTTACAAAGAGAAGAATACTGACCGCACGGGTCCAGCAGTATCTCGCTCTGTAGGAGTGTGTGTGTCAAAGAGAGAAAATAAATTATTCTCCGTCAGTTAGTACGTCAAGCGTTGGATCAGGTTAGCCGCTTGGCTATGGCTGTTCTAGTGGTCTGCTTCTTTGGTTTGACCTGGTCTGAGCTTCTGATCGACAGACCGACTACCACGTTTACTCTGTGGTATGGTGATTTTATAGAATCGTTGCCACAGTGGAGACGTACTGGCTGGTTCATAGATTCGCTGACAATCACAGCGTACCGTCAATAGGAGATCAGTGCGCTGTTATGGCTATTATAGAGAGACCCGAGATGCGGCTAGAAAATTAGAAAGTCGATTTTCCGCGTTTCTGGCGACAGCTTATTTAGATAAAAAAGAACTCGTAAGTTCATAGTTACTAATTAAAGTATGAATGAACCTCTGATGTATAGTAAGTTAGACTCGACACGCAACCTGCCCAAAGAGATTATGTAACTTCGTTACAAATGAATTCAATTTTTATATTGTTAAAATTACATTGTTTGTACTTGCAATTAATAATTGATGAAATTTTTTCTTCAAAATCGAAGAAAGGAATTACAAATTTTCAAACTAGTTCATTTTAATCATAAGATAAGTTAAAAATATTTCCATAGTTCTGTTGTCGACCCAAATATGTTAAAACTTTATAACAAAGAAGCAGGGAATAGACCAGTCATTTCATCATATTTATTTTTAAACATTTTGACATGTAGGTACAGTAAAATAAATTTAACAGCAGCCGGATTACAAAACTCAACGCAAAATAATTAAGCATAAATAAATGGTTTTTGATTTACTTTTTAATTTAATTTCTAATTTTTTCGTGACAATGAAACGCATGATTATACTGTCTGTTCGCGATTGTTGTAGGTTAATTGTTAAATATGTTCAGTATATAAAATTATATTTCAGCAAGTAGATACTTAGCAACCGAGAATATTTTATTGAAACGCAACCACATTTTTTTTTCATATTCAGTTGGTGCTGCCAAATTAAATACACTTCACAATCCAACTACAATATTTACAAAAAAATTTGTAGTAAAAAAATTTAATGAATGACATATACAGGGTTACTGGGAAAGTCGTCCTAGATAATTAAGGACGTTATAGTTTAGGTCGTTTCTGACCGATTTGACTCTATGACATGATGTCCTAAACTTAACCGTTTTCGAGATATTGAAGTTTAAAATTTTCTAAAAAAAAAAACATTTTTTTTTTGCTTTTATATCGATTTTTTTTTTATTAGAGGTTCTCGAGTGCGATTTTTTGGTTATTTTTAGTTAGTCTGTATGTCAAGTATCAAAAATCATCAAACAAATTTGAACTAGTTACTAACAGTTTCAAATGGCGGCTTGTTAATGTTTCTAAATTACGAATTTTTACCAAGTGTTTCCTACTTTAAATCAATAAAGAGAAAAAAAAAATGTATGGAAGTTATTCTGCAAATTATTTTAAAAACTTTTACGTCTTTTTAGCTATCAAAAAAGGTATAATACTAGGAGTTTAATAGGAAAACTGTACACAGAATGACACCTAAAGCGGGCTCGGGTAGCAAAAGGTAAATTTTTAGTTCTAGGTCAAAATACGAAAAAATACACAAATAAAACAAAAAACCTTGCAATTTAATATTTTTTTATTAATTATAATTCGTGTTCTATATGGTCGCCCCTATTTCTAACACAAATTCTCATTCTTTTTCTTAAATTACTTTTCACAACGCTGGTTGTGAGGTGCCGCCTCATTTCGTCAGCCGCATCAATTATTTTTTGTCTTAGGACATCCACGTTTTCGATAGGAGTCATCTGGTCGTATACGAGACTTTTCATGTGACCCCACACATAAAAATCCATCGGTATTAGGTCTGGGCTTCTCGCCGGCCAAGGTATGGGTCCGCCTCTTCCAATCCATTTGTTGGGATAATTGTCATTGAGCCATGCACGAACACTTCCTCTGTAGTGAGCTGGACAGCCATCGTGTTGAAAGTACATGTTTTATCTCAAACCAATAGGTAGGTCTTCCATCAAATTAGGTAAATCGTTCCGCAAAAAATTGTCATATTTCTCGCCATTCAAATTATCTGGCAGGAAGAATGGCCCAACCAAATAATTTGAAATTATACCCATCCACACATTTAAGCTGAATCTTGTTTATGATCCTTTCGTTCTTTTTTTGTTTGGGTTGCCTTCCTCTTTAGAAGCCCAATAGTGGGCATTGTGGTAGTTTGTAAGACCGTCTTTGTCGAATTTAGACTAATCGTCCATAAATATTTTCTTAAAAAAAGATGCATCTTCGACATCGGTATTGAGCATAAATCTGCAGAATTCTAATCGTCGCAACGGATCCCCTTCTTCAATGACTTGCACGGGCGTATAGTGGTAAGGGTGTTGCCCAACAGTATGCATTACAAACCATACCTTCCACTGCGAAATACCAAGCTGTTGTGCGACAACATTTGTAGATGTGGTTGGGTCCACCTCAAAGAGACGTCGTATTTCGTTTTCTTCGTCTTCGTCAAAGATACGTGGTCGTCCCATGTCAGTCCGC
>JAHKBH010003939.1:0-10268 GCA_019049505.1 Pachyrhynchus sulphureomaculatus
AAAGAAAGGCAATTATATATTTTTATTGTACTTTACATTATAAATTTTTTTTTTTAAGTATGTTTTAAATGTTAACATTATTTTTTATCGGGTTATAATAATAATAATAATAATAATCATTTATTAATTCTAAGAATAACAATAGTTATAAACACAAAATGGTATGGAACATTGTACAAAGAACAAAAAGATAAAAGAACATTCACAAAACACATACATATGTTTATGACAAAAACAAAAGGCTCAGAAGACATCATTAAAGACAGTCAACAGAAGATGAAAAGCATCCTTAACAAGTAGCAAATAAAATTAACATTTTTATTCATAAGTTAAGTCTATCTGAATCACTAAAGAAACTGTCTATAGTATAATAAGCTTTTGATAATAAAAACTTCCGTATCTTTGTTTTGGATCTTACTTGCGGTAATTTTCGAACGCTCTCTGGAAAACTATTAAATATTTTAACGGAAGGATATTGTACACCTCTTTGGATATAACTAAAATTACACTTCTCAATTACAAGATCTGTTTTATATCTAGTTTCATAATTATGTATGTTTTGCGCATTTTCAAAGAGATCCTTGTTAATACGAACAAACATAAAGGAGTCCAATATATACATACTAGTTAAAGTTAAAAGGGATTTACTGACAAAGACATTCTTACAGCTTTCACGATAATGCATCTTAAAAGCAGCTCTGATACATTTCTTTTGTAATTTAAAAATTTTGTCTACTTGGGGAAAATTTCCCCAAAAAATCAAACCATACCTGAACCTGGACTGCACGTAAGCAAATAGGCCCTCAAGGCAGCATCAACGCCCACATTATTTGATAAGATACTCAGTGCATAACAATATTTGGAGAGACCAGCCGCGACATTCTCTACATGCTGTCTCCAATCAAATTTACCATCAATATTGACGCCCAGCAGAGACAGATGCTGAGATGTTTGAATATCGCTACCCTTGTAAGGAAACGTGAGAAAATGATCAACCCTTCTGCCAAAAACCAGACACTGTGTTTTTGAAACATTCAGTAGAAGGTCATTTGTAAAATAACGATCTAGAATTTCACAGGCTCTCCCCACATCAGCGACTATCTCCTGTGGAGTGTCACCACTAAAGATCACGGTTGTGTCGTCCGCATATAGAACTGTAAACTTTCCTGTAATGTTAGGCAATTCGTTTGTATAAAGTATATAAAGCAGCGGGCCTAAAATAGATCCCTGAGGTACACCCCTCGTAACAGCGACCCTGTCTGAAAGAAAAGACCTGCCATAATTATCAGTCTCCATCACTTGCTGAGTGCGATTATTCAAGTAGGAGGCGATTAAGTTTAATGCATTTTCCCTAATACCCAGGTGTTCCAATTTTATGCATAAAGTCTTATGATTGACACTATCAAAGGCTTTTGACAGATCAATACGCATTGCCATAGTTATCTTTTCGCCATTTAGTGAATCCAAACATTCGACAATGCCTGATAAATGGCTCTTGTGGTGGACTTTCCCTTTATAAAACCATTTCGATTGGATGCAATCATCGAGTGCCTCTCCAAGAATCCAAGAAATCTCCCATTGATAATCCTCTCAAAGATCTTTCCAACATTAGACAGAAGAGATATTGGTCTGTAGTTTTTCTCATCATTTGCTGCTCCTTTCTTATGGATTGACTTTACAATGGCATTTTTTAGTAGATCAGGATATATACCTTGCTCAAGACACAAATTAATGATAAACGACAGTGGCTCAGATATTATTTCTGCAGTTTCTTTAAGTATATTTACTGGTAAATTATCATCTCCAACTGATTTTTTATTTTTTAAAGATTTGATTACAGAAAAGACCTCGGGAACCGTCGTTGGCATTAGAAATATAGTGTTGAAATTTTTATTTTCAGATGACGATAACTGAAATTTACCGACATCCAGATCATCATTTATTCTGGGACACCCGTTTATAAAGTATTTGTTCAGATGATTTACAATTTTAAAAGGATCGTTAAACCTTTGTAAAAAATTATCAAGAATTGTCTTTGATGGATGATCGGTTTTTGTTATATGTTTTAACCAAATGCCAAGTCGCTCCAATCTTATTTTCGGCATTATTTATAAAATTAGTTTGTGATTGTTTTTTAGCTTTCTTTATAACTACATTTAATATTTTACAATAATTTTTATAGTATATATCAGTAATTTCCCCCCTTAGTCTCTTGAAATAAAGCTCACGCTTTCGTTTACAAGATATCCAAATGCCATTCGTTTTTTTCAACCGTTTTTATACTTATTTTCATTACATTTCTTTATTGGAAAGATTTTGACGAAATAATTCGAGAACAAACTCAGAAACGAGCTGTATGCTCCGTACACAGTACAGCATCATAACCAGTAGACCAGTCAATGCCCTCCAATTCGCGCTTAAAGTGCAGAGCCTTGTTCCTCGGAAAAACCCTCCTAAACGTAAATGTGGGTTCATTTCTAACACTATTTAAGTCACTAAGAACAATTATTTGTGCATAATGATCAGAGAGCGCTGATAAAAACGATGGCGCCTTCTTATCTGCAGGATAATTTCACAAAAAAATAATCCAATATGCCAAAATAAAATTTGATCTTGTAAAATTATGTAGTAGTTAAAAATTGTCAAAGGGTGTTTTTCTCAAAAATAAAAAATTTACGATGTTTCAAACTTTAGCGTGCAATTTCGACCAAAAAGTTTATGTGTGATAACATCTTTGATCGTATTGGCGGATACTTGTTGGAAATTCATAATAAAATTATATAAAAACAACACTATGTTTTAAATTCCAATATATTTAAATTATATAAAAAGGATTTTCCTATTAGGCCTGTGGTATCTTTTGTTTTGGCACCATCAATCAAATTATCACAAAAACTCGTCCCTTTACTACGACAACATCGCAAATTTAAACCGATATATAATATATCCAACACTTATGAACTAATAGATAAAATTAAAAACATTAACTTACCAGAAAATTCTAGAATTATCTCATTTGATGTATAAAATTTATTTTCTAGTATCCCACCATATGAAGTCATAGAATTCGTAGATAGACTCTTAATCAAGACTAAAGTAAACGAAATTATTAAACGGGATATTTTAGATTTACTTACGACGTGCTTGGATCAAAACTAATTTGAATTCAACGATAACTATTATTCATTTAAAGAAGGTCTAATAATTCTTAAAGCCCTTTACTAACGGAAATTTTCATGGATCGTTTTAGAACTAAAAATTCATCAAAATTTTAGAACTAAAAATATGTTGATGATATCATTTCCTGTTTCACGGGAACAGATAGACAACTAACAATCTTCCTTAACTTCCTAAATAATCCTAAATAATTTGAATCCTAAAATTAAATTCACCTTAGAATTAGAAACCAATAATTAATACTTCATCCTACCCTTATACTCACAAAATGGCAGCTTTTAACTTTTTTTTTTTTTTTTTATGGGTCTAGCACACGTGCTGCAGGGAAGTCCCTAAAGCGCTTCAGGAGCGGCACGAGTGCGGAAAAAGCGATTCACGTTGTTCTTGAATCGCTGTAAATTATACTCGGTGGGAAACACAGCGCCGGGCAAATTATTTCAAAGGGATGACGTTCTCCATATAAAAGATTACTTGAAAAGCGTTGTACGCGGAGTAACAAGCTGAACCTCATACGGATGCGAAGCACCAGCGCGACGTGTATTTCTAACATGCACCGCTTTGGGAGGAATTAAGCGGGCTACATCCTTCGAACACTTTCCATGAAAATACTTGTAGAACAGACTCAAGTCTCCAACCGTTCTTCGATGTTCCAGCGAATCAAGGCCGCCGGTCAATTCCGGGTCCGCAATCAGACGGACCGCTCTTCTCTGAACAGAATCCAACAAATGCAGTGTATGTTTGGGAGCGGAGCCCCAAACGTGGGAGCAGTATTCCATAGTTGGTCGAATTTGGGCTTTGTAAAGAATTAACAGTTGCTGTGGGGTGTAAAGCTTTCTGGTTCTAAATAATATTCCCAACTTTTGAGAAGCTCTCCTTGCTATGCCTGCAACATGTTCATGCCAAGACATATTTGCTCCCAAACTAACGCCCAATAAATTGAGCGACGATGCTAGGGGAATGGAGTGCCCCGACATAACTATGTCGGGTTCAGCAACGTTAACTTTTTTAGAAAAAACTGCCGCTTGGGTTTTTGTAGCGTTAAATTCCACTTGGTTACTGTCACCCCAAGATAGAATTTCTTCCAGGTCTTTGTTAAGTTGAACGACCTCCTGCTGTCTGCGAATATTCGTCTGGGCAGCCGATGTCCGAGCGTTCAAGGTGAATGAAGAGACAAGCGTACTGTCATCTGCAAAGCTATAGATTGGATTTCGGTCTTTTCCAGCAGATCGTTAATGTAAATGAGAAAGAGAGTAGGCGACAGTATGGAGCCTGGGGCACACCGGGCTCTTTCACACAAAGAGTGTTACATATTCCTATGACTAAAATTAATTTTAAGACAGAATTCAACATAATTAAACAAATAGCAATTAATACTGGATATGACCCTAGCATTATAGATAATATCTTGGATAAAAAATCGTTTAAACAAGCAATCTCTCTAATTTATCTCACCATTAATAACAAAAAACGAAAATTTAGCACACTCACGTACACAGCGAAAATAACTAGAACAATTTTCAAAACATCTAACACAAAAAAGGACAATAAAATAGCATTTAAAAAACCAATAATACCTTAGAGAATATAATTTAGAATAACAAACCAAATCTAATAAATCCATAAAATCAGGAGTTTATTTATTAAATTATGAATTTTGTACTAAAACCTACGTAGGACGAACTGGTAGATCTTTTGAAACTCGCACTAAAGAATAAACATAGTTATTTAAAAAACAAGAACAAGTCACATTACGCAACCCATAAAAAAACGAATCCATAATTTTGATGATACATTCCTGCATGTAGAAAATAAATCTAAAAAAATTAAATATGTTCGAATGTCTCGAAATTAACAAACGGAAAAACTCGAATCCATTATTAAACGAACAGGTAGACTTAAATCATTCACCCTTACTTAAACTTAATTAGTTTTCTGAAATAGTACCACAGATTTGCAACTTTAAAATAACTTTGTCAGAAAATAATATAATAAAACAACTAACATAATCTTAGGTAATTAAGGATAGTTTTAAGCACTATATAACCAGTATTATTACCAAATATTTTTCTTTCTAATTCACTTCTGAAGAAGCCATTGTATGGTGAAAAAATTGTCGAGTTATTTTAAATATATTGGAAATTAAAACATAGTGTTGTTTTTATATAATACCCTTGTGATAATTTCAAAAAAAACGATTTTTTTTTTACATAATTCGATACTTCCATATGTATAGAATAAGAGATCGAGGTATCAAAGTTAGTCTTTGTTTATTTTTGAAAATACAACTGTCGCGAGGCACAGCTGTTCGGGGGAAGCGTAATGTGAACCGAGCAGGTATTAAAATTCCAATGCCATGACATCATCACGTAAATGAAAGTTCAATGAACTCAAAATAGTCAGATTTTTTATATATTACTCGTTACTCATTCATTAAACGAGTTTTTCTCAAAACTGCATTTTTTAAATTTGTTGCAACTTTCATGTTCAGGACATGTTTTGTCGTACCACGAACCATGGATTTTTTGATTGGACCAAAAAAATATATCAATTTGGCATGCAACTTTTTTGGCAAAAAATGTATACTTTTTTTTCTAAAACGCTGCCATTCCTAAAATTTTCAATATTTTTTAAAATCCATGGTTGATCGTACAGAAAATTACATATATCTATTTTAATGATCATTTTGTTTTTTTTTTGATTCCAGGCAATATGAAGGCGCCAATTACGGCAGATGTGGAACTACTTTGTTTTCACCTGTCCCGTTTCTGGGCCATAAGTCTCGTAAATTTCATTATTTTCGTCAGAAAAAAAATTGGAACAATATCATGTAGCAAGAATTTTGTAGTATAAAAAGATCTAAAAAAAAAATCCGCGGTTGCATATATTTATCTATAACAGAGAAATACTAATAGACGTTTTTACCATTTAATTTTTCAATAAATAAATAAGTAAAATTCATGCTGTTTTTTCCCCATTAATAACTTAATATTTATCAAAAAAAAAATCTATAATATATAAAAACGAAATGTCTGTCTGTCTGTCTGCCGTTAGTGCGCTGAGCACTCAAGAAGCACTTGTCCGATTTACGTGTTTTTTTTTTTTTAATTTATACATATGTTCTCTGGCCAGGTTATAGGATATATTTTGTTACGTTAGGTAATATAAAGAATAAGCAGTGATGATAATAGTGAATCAAGTCGGAAAAAAATTTTGCTGCTAGAGCGTTCTCTTGCAATACGCTGCCTAAACCGTTAAATATGGAACAATATCGGGTATATATAATGCAACGTCACTCTGTCTGTCCGTATGTTCGTTAGTGCGCTTATCACTAGAGAACCACTTATCCGATTTACGTGTTTTTTTTTTTAATTTATACATAGTTCTCTGGTCAGGTTATAGGGTATATTTTATTATGTTAAGTAATATAAGGAATAAGCAGTGACGATAATAATGAATCAAGTCGTTGGCGCACTCTTTTGCAATACGCTGCCTAAATCGTTAAATATGGAACAATATCATATAACAAAGAATATAATATATATAAAATGCTACAACGTTTTTGTGTCTGTCTGTCTGTCCGTTAGTGCCCTTATGACTCGAGAACCATTTATCCGATTTACGTGTTTGTTTTTTAATTCATACATATGTTCTGTGGCTAAGTTATAGGATATATTTTATTACGTTAGGTAACATAAGGAATAAGCAGTGATGATACACAGCTCCACAAAAAAAAAGTGGGGTATACTTTTGATGCGATATATTAGATCCGTAGTATTTTTGCCCGCTGATCACGAATCTGACGTCGGAATATCGCCATCACATCTCAATTTTTTTTTTCTACAACCCAGGGGGGGGGGGGGGGGGGGGGGGGGAACCTCAAAAAATAGGTAAAAATTAGAAAAAATTCAGAAAAATATAACTCCTAAAAAATTGATTCAAGCTTTTTCATGAATCCAAAGATGTATTAATATGTATTCGGACACGCTTAGCTAATATTCATCGGTTGGATTAAGCCATACAGTTCTGTTTTCTTTCTAACCTCAATAAATCAGACAGATATAGTGCTTCTCGAATGCAAAAACGAATTCAAATTAAAATTCAACCGATTCTTACCAAATTTGGTACACGGGGGTTTTTTGGGTTGCTGATCATGAATCTGAGGTCGGATTTGCAAAATTCAAAATGGCGGATCCAAGATGGCGGACAAAATTTTTTGAAAACCAACCGATTCCTACCAAATTTGCTATACAGTTGGGGAATCCTCAAACCTGATACTCTTAAACCCTAAACCCTGAAACCTTAGACTTGTTTCTCTTTTTAGCGACCAGCAATAGTCCGCTAGCATATGGTCATCCCATCGTCCTTGATACCGATTTTCTATGATTTTCAGATCTTGGTGAAAACGTTCTCCTTGCTCCTCACTGTAGTCACCAAGATTATCTGGGAAATCATCGATGTGGGAGTCCAGGAAATGTAATTTTAGATTCATTAAGCAACCTAATGTTTGAAAATTTTTTTACCATTTTCTCGACTATTTCTTTGTACTTAGGACTTTTATTATTTCCCAAAAAGTTTGTTGCGACTTCTTTAAAACTAAGCCAAGCAGCTTTTTCAACTTTATTCATTTTAGTAACAAATAATGAATCTTGAAACAATTTTCTTATTTGTGGCCCGTCAAATACGCCTGCTTTAATTTTAGCTTCAGAAAATTTCGGAAATTTTTTATGCAAATATTTGAAACATGGGCCGTTTGTATCTAATGCTCTCGTGAATTGCTTCATAAGTCCAAGCTTAATGTGAAGCGGGGGAATAAGAACTTTTCCTGGATCTACCAATGGTGGAAACAATACATTATTTTCACCAGGAGTGAACGATTCTCTTGTTGGCCAAATTTTTTTCTTAAAATGACGTTCCCTGTCTCTGCTATTCCACAGACATTTATAACAGGGATAAAGTATAAACCCCTGACTATTGGCCAAGCAATATTGTTACAATTTTCAGATCTCCACAAATTTTCCAGTTATGATCAGCATATTTTATTTTTATCAAAAGTTGCTTCATTTTTTCATATCGCTCTTCCATAACTGTGGAATGAGCAATCGGAATGGGAGCGTAAACGTTGGTATTATGCAGCAAAACTGCCTTAATGCTCCGTTTAGAAGAATCAATGAACAGTCTCCATTCTTCAGGATCGTATGAGTTATTTTGAAATTCATCCATTAGACCTTTTACATCGGTACAATATGAAAGTGACAATTCCTCGTCCATTGTGAAAAATATTTCCGAAATTCTTCATCTCTGTTTCTATAATAAGACATCGTAGCTTCTGGCTTAAGTAAATGTCTTTTCTTTAAAAAGGAAGCAAGATGCTCTGAACCATCTTTGGATAAGCCTAAATCTCTGACTAGATCACTAAGTTCTGACTGTGATACGAGTATTGGTTCTGGTTTACGGTTGTATGGTAGAAATTCTTTATCTGTGTCACTAGTATATGATAGGTTGTCACTAGAAACATTCATTAGTAACAGTGTTTGAATCTTTTTCGACAGTCTCAATGTTTTCGGCATGAACTGATAAGGTGAAATCATTTGTTTCCATAACATCAGCATCAAGTGGTTCAGGAGGCGGAATTAGTTTAGTTGGTCTTGTTACTGTCGAAACATCGTTATAAGTAATAGTGCTTTTATTTTTTTTCGGTTATACCTAGATACAACATTCATACAAAAGTAGCAATCATTTTCACTGTATGGTCTATTCCATATTGCTGTTCTGGAATATTTAATCGCCTTCTTATTGATGTACAACATTATTTTGCAAGAACTGCAAATGATGTGGGGAACCCAATCTGTATCCTGGTGCTGTATTTCAATGTTAAAACAATCCTTATATAAGGTTTTAATCTTATCCGTTATCGGTGACCCATTTTACTCAATACGTGTTGACAGCAAATATAACAAAATGAATCACTGTTTTTATCGCACTTATGAAAAGTCCTTGTACCGTGAGACCGTTTTCTTGTAGCATTATACTCTACATGAGCCAAGTCACCCACACATGAAGAGCTACGGTCGCTGGATGACGACGGCTGCGGGCCCGCTTTCCCACTCTGACCAACCGCCGATACTGGGTTTCCGAGTCCCTGCATCGTAATTCTCTTTCTTCTACCTGCCATGACGGCATCTAAGCCGGCTAGTGGAGTAACACCGTTGCCCACCGTCACCACGTGGAGGTGCCCTGGATGCAGGTAGAAGAATAAAAATCGACCGATGAATTTTCTCAGCGTTCAAAATGGCGCGAAAACATCTGCCATCTTGATTTTTGCAAATCCAACCTCAGATTCGTGATCAGCAACCCAAAAAATCCCCCCGTGTACCAAATTTGGTAAGGATCGGTTGAATTTTAAATTTGAATTCGTTTTTTGCATTCGAGAAGCACTATATCTGTCTGATTTATTGAGGTTAGAAAGAAAACAGAACTGTATGGCTCAATCCAACCGATGAATATTAGCTTAGCGTGTCCGAATACATATTAATACATCTTTGGATTCATGAAAAAGCTTGAATCAATTTTTTAGGAGTATATTTTTCTTAATTTTTACTAATTTTTACCTATTTTTTGAGGTTAGAAGTAAATTGAGATGTGATGGCGATATTCTGACGTCAGATTCGTGATTAGCGGGCAAAAATACTACGGATCTGATATATCGCATCAAAAGTATATCACACGACTAGTAATATATAAGGGGTTGTTTTTCTAAAAAATATGAGGTTTGTGTCATATATCAAAAAAACGCGATGCACAACTGTTTTTGTTTTAACACCATTTTTGATGATGCAATATCTGTATTAAATATTTTGCCTAACTCTTCAAGTAAGCGAGATTGAGAGGTGGTCCATTTACAATTAATACATCGGTACAAGAAATAAATTTTCCATATAGCACATTATATTTTTCAATAAAATTTGCATGTATCATGTAATATCGTAATGTCATTACAGCGAATAAATAGATACATATTTAAAGTTAAAGTAAACATAATTATAATATTTAAAATAAATAATCACTATTTGTATATAATTTTAATGAAACAT
>JAHKBH010003940.1:0-10225 GCA_019049505.1 Pachyrhynchus sulphureomaculatus
TTATACCTAGCTTGCCGTCACCATATCTTGGAAATTCTGTTAAGAGGGGCGTATTCGACACAAAAATGGGATCAACCACTGGACCTCATCCAGACATTTTCAAGAGATTCCTCACTGCGTGGCCCAAGATAGACAAAGGAAAATACGGACACAGGTATCAGTGACAATCTAATACAAAAGCAGCTAACTCCAGAAGTAATTGCAAATGTTACTGCTGAATTCGAGACCAAATTAACTGAGAGCCACCCCAGAGATGACTACAAGGAGCAATTGCAGTTGGTTCTCGTATTTGTTGGATCACTAGACGGCAATGTTGTGGGTTTTAGAACTCCCAGGAGCCATTCATCACGCTAGGTGGATGGCAAAGGCTATTTACTGCTTAAAAATGTTCATTTTTTCGTCGTCAATTTAAGATGTCTAAAGAAGAAGAAAGTTCTGTGCGTGCCATTTCTGTTTTCCTAGTTAAAATTTATTGTAAAGCTTGGTTCAATGCTCCAAAAGCTCATCTTGCACCAAAGCAAGATTTAGGTATTTTGCATAGTCTGTTAGACTATAAAGAATGTGACAACGACATTGCAGAAATAGCCCTGACCAAATTTTCGAACCATTTGTGGTATTTGAATGCAAAGTTGGTGGGATTATCGTTTTTTGATCCCACCATTACAAACGATGAAAAGTTGTTAATGGCTAATAAATTGCTCAGTAGCACAGATAAACCATCACAGCACGCTAGGGTTGTAAATCCAAAAGTTAGGAAAGAAAACTTAAAAGAGGTAGTTGATGAAGGATTGGTAAATTTACTTACCAAAGAAATGTTTACATTTTTGACCAATTTAATATAAAAACAGATTTCCTAAGACAACATCCAAACACCTGACCTCAAAATAATGACTTCCAAGAAGGATTGAAAATTGTCAAAAACATTAAAAGTAGTTAATGATATGGCTGAGCGTGGTGTTAAATTAATAACCGACTTTAACGACCTTCTGACAAAAGATGAAGACCAAAAGCAATACTGTCCTGCAAGTTGTAAGTAAATGCCGAGCATTATATCCTGACGTTTCAAAAACTACTTTAACAAAAGCTCTAGAATAGATTAGATAACTATGTAAAATTATCAACTCATGTAGGTACTACATCTGTATCTTTTCTGTGTCTGTTTTGTATGTATTATATACCTAATTTTTATATTTTAAAATAAAAAATGTCATTAGACTTATCAGTATTACTTGTTTTTTTTTATTATATTTCTGCTTTAAACTTAAAAATATACCAAAAAAAAGCAAAATTTATCACTTAATAACAAAATATACGAAGTATGCTCCTAGTGGTACCAGGTCACGTTTTTGGGGCTAAAAGGCTGTTGTAACTCGGTTTACTTAAAATAACAACAATTATGTATAGAATATAAATTTTGAAGAACAACATTAGCTTTCTTTTGAGATATTTAAGCGTGTTTCTATTATTTACCGTTCTGGAGTTATGGCTCCATATGTCAGCTTTTTGGCCAAAAATTTGGATTTTTTCAAACTTTGAGCGACGAGCGGCACGGGTTAACGTCGTTTAAACGAGCTCAAATTTCGGCTATCTCAATATCTGGAAAGGGGAATCGTTTTGTGGGGTCCAGACGAACAAGATTCCGACATTTTTTTCCCCCTCTATGAGATCCGGTCACTCTAATGTACATACTGCTACAATGATTGAAGTGTGTACAGCAATTGTGTTTCAAAGCAACTTTCTGGTATCTTGAGGTAGACAGTGTCTATGACTGTAAACAAGTTTTAATTCTTGATATGCAGCTTAATTTAGCCATACTGTATTTTCCAAAACGTAGCTTCGAGTCAAGAATTAAACTTAAACTTTGCTCCCAAGTTAAATATTTAAGACTAGTATTATTTAATTCGATTTTAATATTATTTTTAAAAATCGACTAGTTTGTAAATTAAAAAAACTATTACTAAAAGATTTGTTAGGGTTAAGTTTTCAGAGATAATCTTTTGCTAAATTACAAACATTGTTCAAGTTATATTATTTCTTGAGAAGCGTTAATTTTCACCGGAGAAAAAAGTATATTTATGTGTCGTCGACATAAAAGGGAGAACTGCAATGCTTAAAAGAATTGGGAAAGTTAAATTTATACGTTATATATATATATATATATATATATATATATATATATATATATATATATATATATATATATGTGTGAGTTCAAAGGTTATTGATTGGTTGTAATTGACTGTAATGTGAAGTCTTAGATTTGTTTTTTTCAGATGACCCGGAAACAGAAAGAGGTCTAGTATTCGTTTCCTTAACGAGTTACATAAGGAACAACGATATAGTGGCATAGGTGTATCGTAGTTATATGTATTCTGTCAAATCCTATTCCTTTGTTTTAATATTTAATATTTAATATTTAATATTTATATATATATATATATATATATATATATATATATATATATATATATATATATATATATATATATATATATATATATATTATTTTACAAATGCAGTTACTAAATTAAATGTGAGATTATGTATTCCTTCGAAGCTATTGACTCTACAAAAATTTACCAGATATGGTTTATTTTATTGACGGCAATATGAATAGTTGAAATCTAAGTCTTTTTTTATTCACTTTAAAATTTTGACTAAAAAATGAAATAATACGAAATAAATCTGTTCTCTTTTCTAATAATATACTTCGAACTTTTACACTGATATTTTTTAACTAGTAATAATACTCACTCAGATACGAGAAGTGTGTCTTCTAAACTTGACAATGTCGCAAAAAAACATATAATTGGCCCAATTTAACCGAAGACATTTTTTAAATATAAATATTGAGGAATGGAATGTCTAAAAAATCTTCAAACATTATTTTTAGCATTTATTTTATATCTACTTTCAACATAAACTCATAAAAAATGTTACATGAATCCTTTATTATCGTGAAAAATTAAATTTTAGAAATTAGAAGCCTCGCTTGTCACGTTCAGCATTTTTTTTCAGTAGTCCCAAAATTTAGGAAAACATATTTTCGTGAAAGAGAAAAGTTGAACAAATATTCCAAATATTAAATTAATAGCTCAGGCAAAATTGACTGTGACTGACGGATGGATTCTGTTTTTACCTAACTGCTTTGATGAAGAGGGTAGTATTTTTTATCGCTACATCCCTTATAGACTCTAAACTACTAAATAATTCGTTACTGCCCACGGCACCATAATTAAACTGTTTTTAGGAGTGAAATGAGATTTGAAACACTGGTCTATTTAAAAGTGATACACATTTCAAATTTTATCTGAACACCCTAAATATTAAATTTTTAAATTCTATGGAAAATTTTAAACGACATTCATGTAGTATGCTGTGTCAAATGTCAACAGTTTTGGAGATATCACTCTTAGATATCAGTCCATTTTTCAAGATAATATTTGGAGATTAAACAAAAATAAAATTAATTTTTGATAAAAAATTCTAATATGTAGCTTAAAGAATTTCAGTAGCTATTTTTATACTCCAAAAACAAAAAATTGCTTTTATTTGAAGCTTTGAAGAATTACTCACTGCAGCAGTCCAATTGAGAGAGTCGGTAATATTACTAATATTATGTAATTAGTTATTATTACCTAATTCTAAAGAAATCAGACTCAAAATATACAAAATTTAGAATTTGACTGCTCTTAATACCTTAACACGTAGGCTGAAAAGTTTTTGCTCTGGCACATAGATGTCGCCCTCTTCAAAAAATCCATATGATTTTTAGGAAGTACCAACCTTTAAACGATACGTGTCAAAATTTCATGATATTTCGACGATTATTTTACAAGTTACAGTGGTTTTAGTGACGCTACATTTGATATTTTCATAACAATGGAAAAAATCGAATTTCGTGTGTTAATTAAACATTGTTTTTTGATGGGAAAAAAAATACCGTTCAAACAAAGCAATGGCTTGATAAGTGTTATAGGGTCTCTGCCCCTGGAAAATCACTCATCATTTACTGGTATGCTGGTGCTTTTTCATCAAGACAATGCACCGTGTCACATGTCAATGGTTACGATGGCAAAATTGGATGAATTGAAGTTCGAATTGCTTCCTCATCCACCATATTCTCGAGATTTGGCCCCCAGCGACTATTATCTATTCACAGACCTCAAGAAAATGCTCGCGGGAAAGAAACTTGGGATCAATAAAGAAGTTATCGCCGAAACTGAGGCCTATTTTAAAGGCCAAGACAAATCCTTCTACAAGAAAGGTATAGAAATGTTAGAAAAGCCTTGGATTAATTGTATCGCTCTTGAAAGAGACTATTTTGCAAAAAAAATGTGTTTTCAGTAGCTTGACCAAAAACTTTTCAGCCTATATGTTAAAATTAAAAAAAAAGTCTTTAATTCTAATTTTTTTAAGTATCTTTTTACATAGTAAACCTAATTAAAATTCGACAAGAATAATCTAAAAATAAGTAAAGAAAATGAGGTAATTATTTAACGAAAACTTAAATATAGGACTATACAGTCCTATAGTAAATAAATGAACTAAATATCTTTTTCTTTTCTTTAATCCTAACCCCAAATGATAAATATAACAAGACAAGGGTCAATTTTGATTTGATCTATTAATCATTATCCGTTTATCTTATTACTGTTCTCGGAATTGTTTTAATAGGAACAAATGGTTCGTAAGTGGTCTGAGAAGTTTAACTGTATGTCATTAATATATAATATTATGCGTCGAATTTTAATACATACTGCAATTAATTAACACCTACCAATTTAGGTTGATAAAAATATATCTAAACAATACATAAATTTATCAGAAATGATTCTTTTAAATATTAATTAATTATAACAAGACAAGATAATTCACGTAATATTGAAATTTGTCGTACTGAGCAATTTTTGGGTATCCATTAGTGAAACGTCTATCCAGATATGCTAGCCACTGTTTCATGTCGAGCGCTCAGGCTGCCCAACTACCTATGTGACGAAAAATTATTGTAAAACAAAATCTCATCTCATTTAATTCAAATTGTCAGTTGTATTTCGTTTCCCGAATTTAGCCTATAAAAAACAGTAGAGTTTTTGGTATCCAACAGTAATATTTAAATATACATAATATTTAAATATACAACTGAAACTAGAAGAAAATGAAATTAGTAATTTAACCTGAATTAAATTTGTTTGTATTTTGAGTGTATTTGAATTTTATACAATCGGACGCATCAGAAATCTAACCTAATGACGTTTTTTTTCTAATAGGGAAGAAAGTAAATAATATTTTATTTGTAATTTTTAAATGTTTCTACAGAATGGTTATCAACACTACACCATACACTTGATTTTTGCACTCGACACGCGTTTCGCTAACCATGTTGTATAGTGCCAAAGATTCTAAAATCCCATATAGTTTTGAATGTTTTATAAATTTGTATTTTAAAAGTTATACAAAACCAGTTATGATAATTAATAATTTAAGTGGCAGTACCGCTATCCAGAGCGGTTTGATTTACAAAACTACAGGTCACCATTCCGTTTTCTTTGCAGTATTGAATGGAATTATAAGAGGGGAAACTTTTTGCATTGGGCAGAGTTGCGATTTAGACTAATGTATTCTTTGGCCCGTGTGCCTAAAACGAATAATGGTAGATGGACAACAAAATTACTTAAATGGAGACCTTGGGAGAGCAGACGAACTGTCGGAAGAATGAAAAAATGGACTGATGATATCAGGATCATAGCAGGCAGTAGATGGCTCCATCTTACATCGGATAAAGATAATTGGAAGAAACTTGAAGAGGACTATCTCTTGCAGTGGAAAAGCAGCGGCTTATAATAAAGATTCTCTTGCTCGCGACCTCTTTTTATAGGTGTTTGGACAATTTGGAATTAAATTATTAAATAGTGTTATTATTGTTGAACTAGATTGTCTGTTTTTTATCCATTTTTTAAATATTCTATTAGAATTTTTTGAAGTGAACACATAATTCAAGAAATATTGGAGTTCTTGATCCCACATTGATAAATGTCAAACTGGTGAGAAAGATATGTCAAAAAATCTAATCTGAAACTCTGAGTTGTTGATTTTGATAGATATTTAAAGATTACTTAAAATTTTTTGATTTTCTAGACGTGTGTCAATATATAACACTGTTATTATGCAACCTTATATACATGCCTCTATACAAAAATAAAATAACCATTCACTGTATGTTGTTTCTTATTTTAAATAATTAATAAAAATTTTATTTCTAATTTTTAATTTTCGCATTTTATTTATATTGCAGGTTATTTTTGCAAGCATTGTAACTGTTATTAGATACATACTATTAAACTATAATTTATAGAACAGCTTTTCAACATTCACTGAACACTTACTATGGTTCTGACTAAATCATTTTTTTTTAACTGATAAAAGCTGTGGTTTTGACGATTCAAATCAATATGCGGTGATTATTTTGTAATCAATTCAATTAATGGATTATCTTTAACATGGTTTCCTTTTAAAATATCTTTTTCAAGAAAAATAATTCAAAAATCTTAAATTACAATTTTTAAAAAATAACCGGCCAAGTGCAAGTCGAACTTGCGCAACTAGTGTTCCGTACATTGATTGCTTTTAAAATCAAAAATTTTTGATAAGGGGGAAGGACAGCGATTTTTGGCAATTTTTAAAAATAATACAAAGAAAAGTGTACGCAAGTATAACATTTATATATATATATATATATATATATATATATATATATATATATATATATATATATATATATATCACATGGGCTGAAAAGTCCCGGGCCTAACAAAGAAAACACGGTTTTTTTGGTTCAAAATTAGCTTTATTCATCAACGTAATCTCCATCAAGAGCAACGCAATCATTCCAGCGCCGCTCTAACAATGGCCAAACACTGCTCAGAATCATCAACACGTTCTTGTTTTTGATAAACAGTGAGCAAACGCAGCACCCACTTTGAACAGAGCTTTCTCATAGTCAAATGCTCATGCAATATAAAGCCAACACGTTCTTTTGATATCTTTGCGATGTCAGCTAACTCACGCAACTTCACTTTTCGATCATTCAAAACGATTTTATGGATTTTTTTGATGTTTTCTGGTGTTACCGCCTCATTTGGACGTCCACTGCGTTCTGCATCATCGGTGTCTCTACGACCACGTTTGAAGTCAGCAAACCAACGTTTTATATGTTGTTTTCTGATGGAGCGGAGTCCCCATAACACTTTTCAAGCCATTGCTTCGCTTGAACGGTATTTTTTCCCATCAAGAAGCATTGTAAAATTAAAACACGAAATTTTTTTGATCCATTGTTTTGAAAATAACAAAAGTAGCGTCACTCTTAGCACAATAACTCACAAACTAATGAATAGAATATCATGAAATTTTAACAGCTGTCTTTTGAAGGTTAGTATTAACTGAAAAAAAGGTGACTGCAATAAAACTAGCGCCATCTATGTGTTAGGCCGGGGACTTTTCAGCCCATGTGTTTTATATTATATATATATAATATATATATATATATATTATATAATATATATATATTATATATATATATATATATATATATATATACAGTGAACTCCGTTTATAACGAACTCCAAAAAATCACTAAAAATGGTTCGCTATATCCGAAGTTCGTTACAAACAGTAAACAAAATCTAATATCATTTTTCACTACTTTTTATTCAGATTAGGCGCTAATGCTTAGAAAAATGAATAATAATGATTATTAAATTAAAAGAAAACGTTCACAGGAAAATAAAACAAGTCACACTAAGTTAATATTATGTATGTTGGTATATATACGAATATAAAGGAAAACATTAAAATACCTAGTTTATACAATAAAATCAGTAATTTTCGTTTGTATAATTTTACTTGAAAAAGAAATGGTGTTTATATATTTGACATCGTCACAAAAACTACTCCATATATGTTCAGGAACTTCACAAGATTCTAAAAAATTGCGAGTTTCAGTCATTTTCTTAGTCATTTCTGAAATGGATGAAACATAAATATTATCTCCTTCTCCAAGCTCGTCTTCATCTTCATTACCTCTTAAAATCTTTCCAGAAGTCACTGATGTCACAATTTGATCATCAGTTAATATTTCTCTCGTCATTTATTCATTATCAGTAGGTACATATTCTTCAAAATTAAAGTGATTAAACATATTTTTAATCTCGATTTCCACTGTACTTTGTTGAATGTCAGCATCGTAAACAGTAGGATCTTCTTGATGTTTTGTACTTTGTTGAATGTCAGCATCGTAAAACAAATTCTAGACAATCAGTAGGATCTTCTTGATGTTTTTTTCAATCCACTGAGTCAACGGTAACTCATCATCTGAGTCATATCTAAATTCCTTCCTTAAAAATCCGCCATGCCTAAACAGTTTGCAATGGTTTCTCTATTAACTCTTTGCCAAGCCATATGGATAAAGTCTATAGCGTCTTGGACATGTTGTTTTTTAAAATACCTGGAATTGGCGGACTTTTCTATCACCAAAAATTTTCTTTTCCCTGTTCCGGACATATTGCAGTTACCAACACGGTAATCCTTACTTCTGATAATTTTTTCCACCAGCACAATTCTCTCCGACAAACTCTAATGTAAGACAAATCTTCCGCTTTAAAAATGTTTACATATTCATAACCTTCTCGAATTTCGAGCCATCCACTGTCAACAACAGTCATATCCACTCATGCAGTTTCTCCTACTATCTTACCCCCATCGCTTTTTAAATCGTTCAATCCAACTTCTTCTCTATTTATTCCTGCCCAATTCACTAGCTTTCTCTTTTAAAGTATAGCCGGTAATAGGAACATGTTCGTGTCGTTTTTGACTAAACCATTTAAGGAGTCCTTTATCAACTTGGTCATGTGTAGATTTTCTTACTTTTTTACAATTAAAGTTTCTTTTATCATAGATTGATAAGATTTCTTGCCTCTTCTTCTATATGGTAGAAACCGTAGATTTAATTAAATTCAACTGTTTGCAAACATTACTTTGTTTAACTCCATTTTTTATTTTCCTTATAATATCGTGTTTTGTCTTTTAAAGTAAATGCTTTACTTTCTGTGTACTCATTTTAAAATAAATACTTAAACATTAATTTTGCTACTTTGATCAAAATATGCATTAGAACCGCATAATACAACAAGTGAATTGAAAATAACACTGCTCGAACTAGCGACGCAGTGGAAACAAGTAGAACAGGGGTTCCCAGCGAGTTTCGGTGAATTTTCTAGATCAAGTCGCGCGACATCGAGCACAGGGGAGTCGCAAGTTCGTTATAAACGGACACAAAACATTCAAATTTGGTTCGCTTTATACGGAAGTTCGTTATAACCGGGTTAGTTGTAGCCAATAAAAATTTGCATTGGTCACTGTATGTATGTATGTGTATATATATATATATTTATATATATATATCTATATATATATATATATATTATATATATATATATATATATATATATATATAAAATATATATATATATATATATATAATATAAAATATATATATAAAATAAATATATATATATATATATATAATATATATATATATATATATATATATATATATATATATATATATATATCATTCTTCCGACAGTTCGTCTGCTCTCCCAAGGTCTCCATTTAAGTAATTTTGTTGTCCATCTACTATCATTCGTTCTAGCCATCCACGGGCCAAAGAATACATTAGTCTAAATCGGAACTCTGTAAAATGCAAAAAGTTTCCCCTCTTATAATTCCATTCAATACTGCAAAGAAAACGGAATGGTGACCTTAGTTTTGTAAATCAAACCGCTCTGGATAGCGGTACTGCCACTTAAATTATTAATTATCATAAACTGGTTTGTATAACTTATTAAAATACAAATTTATAAAACATTCAAAACTATATGGGATTTTAGAATCTTTGGCACTATATAACATGGTTAGCGAAACGCGTGTCGAGTGCAAACATCAAGTGTATGGTGTAGTGTTGATAACCATTCTGTAGAAACATTTAAAAATTACAAATAAAACATTATTTACTTTCTTCCCTATTAGAAAAAACGTCATTAGGTTAGATTTCTGATGCGTCCGACTGTATAAAATTCAAATACACTCAAAATACAAACAAATTTAATTCAGGTTAAATTACTAATTCATTTTCTTCTAGTTTCAGTTTGTATATTTAAATATTATG
>JAHKBH010003941.1:0-10220 GCA_019049505.1 Pachyrhynchus sulphureomaculatus
CTCGACTTACCAGATTTCCTCATATTTTTTGCTTGAGTACACCAAAAACTAATATTTTAGTGAAGACTCCTTTGTATCAATCCATGAATATTTTCAATGTGGTTTGTAGCGATTTCGACATGCATAACTTAACTCATGCTCAGTTTACTAAATTTGATGAAGACGAAGGTTCTTAATGCTCGGTGGACGTGTCCACATTTTTGAACGATATATACGGGTTATATATATTGTTTATATTTATTTAAGCAATTATTTTAATTTCTTTTTTTTTCTTTTCTTTGTAATTAACACATTTGTCTTGTAAATGGATATTCTATCTGTTAGACAATAACGATTATTATTATTAAAATGTTTAAAATATACATGTGTCATTATTGCGAAAATATTGGTATTAACCTATTATTTTCTACATAACTACCATCTACATTAATACTAAGTGTATTATTTCTCGAGAATCCATGCAAGAAAAGAAAACTTAAGTTTGTGCATCAAAAAAACGACGATACAGCAGCGTAAACCATAATCTAAGGACAGTATTCGGCCCCTGAGGTTTTTCTTTAGATATTTGGACAAAAATAAATCAGGACTGTAGGGTGACGTTGGTAATTAACTTTTAGACCCTGCAGTTTTTATACAACAGTAAAGTTTTGGACCCTTTTAAACTGGGTTTATTGGCACTGAGTAGAAGTGGGGTCTTGTCAAATGACAAAGGTAGTTGATCGTTGTTTCTGTATCTCTGCTCTTAGTGCTTTATCAACCAATAGCTTCTGTGGATGCCTCTTAACATCTTTGTGTTTGTTATCATTCATCATTAAAAGGGTGGTAAAGGCAGGATATGGATGTCCCCAAAGAAAAGCTTCATTGCTGCATTTAAGTCCTTTAATGTGGAGATAGTGCTTGAGTGAATTTTGGGTCTTTCTCATCCTTCGTATGGTCGAATCAAAGGTCTTAAATTCTGGTATAATTCCTTTGTATTTTTCTTCGTTTTTTAGTACGATTTATCTCTTTCATATTTTCCCCTAAATCCGAAGATTTGTTTTCCTTGATTGTCATTAGTGCAAGTAGATTGTGTATTGTTTTGTCGTGGAGGCTCTCGTTTTTCAATCAATCAATATTTGCCTTGTATTTGCTTCCATTCCTGGCTACTTGACAATGGGGTATATATTATTATATTTTATTACTTGAAACTTCTTTTTTGGTTTCCGTTACCCATGTCGTTGTTTGGGTTTAATCAATTCATAATATTTATGCTTCTGTGCATTCTTCTTCCATATTGATTATAGAATCTCTGTTATTGTTTTGTTTTTCATTTTTTGGCATAGCTCCTTTATTTATTGGCGTGGAAATTTTACTTCTGATAACTCATCAATAGGTTTGTCCTTCTTTTATAGTTCTTTTCATAGGCAGTTAATTAAAGATAGTGCTGTGTTTGTAGAGGAACCGCTCTGCTGCTTGTCATGCACTGGAGACAATACTGAATCTTCTAGCTTTTTCGGTTTTGACTTAGTCACTGTGTTCTCTATTAACTTTAGCTGCTAACTGTGACTCGACTGACTATTATTAGTATTATGGTTACTGACACAAACGCTACATAAGAAACTATAAGCAGTGTGTACATCATATCATCATCATCATCATATATCAGCCCTTAGCATCCACTACCGGACCTAGACCTCCCTTAATCTTTTCCAGTTAAACCAGTCTTGGGCTTTTTGGATCCAGTTTTCCGCTACTTTTCTCAGATCATCTATCTATCTGGTGGGAGTTTTTTTTTCTATTCCTAGATGCTTCTTGTCTAGGTCGCCATTCCAACACCTTCCTAGTCCATCTGTTGTCTTGCGTTCTGGCTAGATGACCGGCCCAGTTCCATTTCAAAGATAGAACTTTCTCAACTGCCTCTATCACTCTCGTTCGGTTCCTAATTTGCTTATTTGGGACTTTATCTCGAAGAGACAACCCCAACATTAACCGCTCCACTGCCGCTTGAGTTATCCTCGTTTATTTATTGTCTTCTTTGTCAAAAGAGTTTCTGTTCCATAAGTAAGCACAGGTACCACACATTGGTTAAAGATCTTTTGTTCAAGGCAAATAGGTATGTCTGATTTTTAGCGTTTCTCGAAGTTTGCCAAATGCTGCTCAAGCTAGAGTGATCCTCCGTTGTAGGTCATGAGACTAATTATCTCTGCCCAACTTAATTTCATGCCCCAAATATTTATATGTCATTATTTGCTCGATGTTTTCCCTGTTTACTGATAGTGGCTTGGAAAAATTAGATTTGTCATAAACTGGGTCTTCAAAAAATTTATCTTTAGGCCAATTTTATGAGACCGTTCTTTTAGAATGTTAATCATAACATTCGCATGATCTGCGCGATCTGTTAACAGGACTATGTCATCGGCGAATCTCAAGTTATTCAGCATTTCTCCATTTATATTTATGCGCATGTTGCTCCAGTTTAGATTTTTAAACATGTGTTTCAGAAGGGTGATAAACAACTTTGTAGGACGCATACCTCTTTTGACTTGGAATTTGTTTATTTCCCTATGTAATTGAACTGTTGATGTTGCCTGCCAATAGATATGTCTTAGGATTTCTATATACCTTGAATCTATACGGCATTCAGCAAGAGCCTTTGAGGAAATAGCGTCACCCTGACGCACACCTCTTTCGACTTTGAATTTCTTTGTTTCCCTATGTAATTTAACTGTTGATGTTGCCTGACAGTGCATATGTACTTTGAATTCAGCAAGAGCCTTAAAAAGCATATCCTGGTTCACTGAGCCGAAGGCCTTTTCATAATCCACGAAGATGAATATTAAAGGCCTGTTATATTCGACACACTTTTCCATAATTAACTTAACAGTTTAAAAGGTGATCATTGACACCATAGTCTGCTCGGAATCCAGCTTGATCGGGTGTTTGGTAGAAGTCTAGCTTTGAGGTCAAACGTTTTATCAACATGAGAGAGGATGCTTATAGGACGGTAGTTTGATAGATCTATCGAATCGCCTTTTTTATAGAGCAGAAATGATAATAGTGTTGTTCCACTGCATTGGTGTTATAGACTTAGTAAGATATAGGTTAAAGAATATTGTGAGGATCCTGATTACAGTAGGTCCAGCCAGCTTTATGGCTTCAACCACAATACCATTCTCACATGGAAACTTATTATTTTTCATCTCACTTAAGACTTTAACAAGAGCATTATTCAGGTGTTCTACAGAATTTACGTCCAATTGCTGCAGATTTTGTTCTACTGTCTTTGAGAATTCCACTGGATTCTCAATCTGCTTCCACTTGCTGTTTTTGATATTCTTCCTTGTAAGTTTTCTCTTTCTTGTTTTATGTTCAAGCTTGACCTCACCAATCGATGGTTGCTTCCGGTTGAAAACTTGCTCAAAGCCTCCATATCCTGAATTATCCTTTTCTTATCCATGTCCACTTTAGATCTGGCCGTTTTTTTGAAAAACGTTTTTCATAATGAATAGGCTATTTTAGAGTGAAAAGTTTATTAATTTTTCTCCTTGAGGATTTCTTTCCCGAAAGCCATGACTTCCGATACACCTTTCAGCTTCGACGTCCTTTTTTCCTATTTTGGCATTAAAGTCTCCAACAAAAAGTATGAAGTAGCATTTGGTGTATTCCATAGCCTTAGTAACGTCGTCACAGAATGAATCTAAATCCTCTTTAGACCAATCTGCTGTTGGTGCATAGCATTGGATAATCTTTAAGCTGTAGCGTTTATTTAGTTTAATGACAAGGATTGCAACCCTCGAACTTATGCTTGTGTTGTATGTAAATCATATACTAGGAGCATAATAAATTGTTATTTTATTTAAGACATCGTATAAAAAATCTCTAAGGCATTTTTGAATAAAAAAAGGCTCGAAGGGTCATATTTATGTTCCTGAAAGGACTTTAAGAACTCGTTCTAATAGAAGTAAACTCAAGAAAAATGGATCCCTTTGTATTTGCTTAATATTTAGAAACCCGATAATATTTGAGGAAGTACAATCTACGAGTAAAAAAAGCGGAAGTTCGACGTCCTTATGACGTCAAATGAAAATAAATCGTCGTTTGATATATTAAGAAATGTTATCAACATCACTTAGGAATTACGTGTATCTTTTTCCTAATATAGAGTTTCTTGTTAAAGGTTTTTTTCTTGTTGGTCATCGACATTGATGAGGGTAAGAATGTGTTCTTTGTAAGTGTATATTAAGTGTTAAGAACTGGCCTAAAGTTTGAATTGAAAGCCTCAATATTCCTAAAAGTAATTCTAATAATATAAGGAACGTTTCAGGGGCAAAAAATGAGAATGAAGCGATAAATTGACCGGGTATTATCGTGTTTCGCCATGAAATGAAATATTTTCTAGATTTACTTTTGTGGTTTAAACTACTGGACGAAAATAAGGAATACTGAATGTTATATGGCAATTCAAACATATGTTAAACATAGAAATAATCAGTTATCGAAATTACTTTCTTTTATATGAAAGTTCGGTCATGAGTATAGCACACATGCTGCAGGGAAATCCATAAAACGCGACAGAAGCGATGAAAGTGCGGAAAAAGTGATTCACGTTGTCTTGAATATATATATATATATATATATATATATATATATATATATATATATATATATAAATATATATATATATACAGGGTGCCCCGTATGTATGGAATAATGATTCCACAGCATTTATTAACCAGTGTATCAAAAAAATTTTGAAATAAAAGTTATAGGGTGGTATACGGCGCACATGCTGACGTTGAAAATAAAATGTTTTGAACTGTTAGTTCGAGGAAATTAAGCCACCTTAAATTTTTTTTGAATGGAAAGCCCTATATATTATTTTATTTTTGAGTCATACTAAAAATTCTAGGTATTATTTGTCGAATATACCATATGTCTAAATTGAACTGTTTTGGAATTATTGATATTTGAAATTAAAGAGATCAAATTAATTTTGTTTTTACGCTGGCTTGTGTCAAACATTTACTGTCGGGTAACGGCTTAGTGCATTCAAAAAATAATTTAATTGACCAAAACGTTTTATTGCTGCATTTCGTGAAACTGCAATTTGAGCGTAATATCATAATGGTACATTTAAACAGGAATTGAAGAATCACTTTGTTAATGATGGTTGTTTTACGGAGACCGTTGGAGAACACAACAGGAGGTGTGTGATCTTTTAAACGCAGAATATCCGAATCGAAAACCTATTATCTACTCCGTAGTTCGCAAAACATTAGAACGATTTAGAGAATCAGGTCATATTAAGGATCGTTATAAATCTGGACCTCCAAAAGTTAAAACAAGCGAAGATAAAAAGTTAAATGTTTTAATGGAAATTACAGAAAATCCCCATACAGCCACTTGTCAGCTTTGCCTAGACCACAATATAAGTAAATGTACGTTAAGTCGTATACTGAATAAAGAAAAATTGCATCCATACAAACCCAAGTCTCTCTGTCTGTCTGTCTGTCTGTCCGTTAGTGCGCTTATCACTGGAGAACCATTTATCAGATTTACGTACTTCTTTTTTTAAAACATACATATGTTCTTCTGTCCAGGTTATAGGCTATATTTTATTACGATAGGTAGCATAAGGAATGAGCAGTGACGTAAAATAGTGAATAAAAGTCGGAAAAAAGTTTTCCGTTAGCGCGTTTCCTTTGCAATACACAGCCTAAAACCATTAAATATGGAACAATATTATGTAGAAGAAGAATATCTATAATCTATAATCTATAATATATAAAATGCAATGTCTCTCTCTGTCTGTCTGTCTGCCATTAGTGCGTTTTATCACGCGAGAACCACTTATCCGATTTACCTCTCTTTTTTTAAATTCATACATATATTCTTTGACCAGGTTATATAATAATAATAAATAATCTATATCTATAATACATATAAAATGCAAGGTCCTCTCTGTCTGTCTGTCTGTCCGTTAGTGCGCCTTAGCCCTCGAGAACCACATATCCGATTTACGTGATTTTTTAAATTCATACATATGTTTCTCTGCCCAGGTTATAGATATATTACATCTATAATATATATAAAATGCAACGTATCTCTGTCTGTCTGTCCGTTAGTGCGCTTATCACTGGAGAACCGCTTATCCGCTTTTCGTACTTTTTTTTTTAAAAACATACATATGTTCTCCGGCCAGGTTATAGACTATATTTTATTACGATAGGTAGGATAAGGAATGAACAGTGACGATAATAGTAAATGAAGTCGGAAAAAAAGTTTTTCCCCCGCCTAGCGCGTTCTCTTGCAATACACAGTCTAAACCATTAAATATGGAACAATATTATGTAGCAGAGAATATCTATAATCTATAATATGTATATAAAATGCAATGTCTCTCTGTCTGGTGTCTGTCTGTCCATTAGTGCGTTTATCACGCGAGAACCACTTATCCGATTTACGTGTCTTTTTTTAAATTCATACATATATTCTTTGGCCAGGTTAAATAATAATTAATAATCTTATATCTATAATATATATAAAATGCAACGTCTCGCCTGTCCATCTGTCTGTCTGTCCGTCCGTTTAGTGCGCTTATCATGGAGAACCACTTATCCGTTTTTACGTGCCTTTTTTAAAAACATACATATGTTCTTTGGCCAGGCTATAGACTATATTTTATTACGTTAGGTAACATGAGGAATAAGCCTAGTGACGAAAAAAATTTTTAATAGTGAATCAAATCGGGAAAAAAGTTTGTCCGCTAGCAACGTCTCTCTGTCTGTTTGTCCGTTTGTGCGCTTATATCACTGGAGAACCACTTATCCGATTTACGTGCTTTTTTTTTTTTTTAAACATGCTAAAACCATTAAATATGGAACAATATCATGGAACGAAGAATATTCTATAATATATATAAAATGCAACGTCTCTCTGTCTGTCTGTCCGTTAGGGCGCTTATCACTGAAGAACCACTTATTCGATTTACGTTAGGTGACATACGGAATAAGCAGTGACGATAATAGTGAATCAAGTCGAGAAAAGGGTTTGCCGGTAGCGCGTTTCTCTTGCAATACACTACCTAAAGCATTAAATATGGAACAATATCATGTAGCAAAGAATATAATATATATAAAATGCAACGTCTTTCTGTCTGTCTGTCTGTCTGTTCGTTAATGCGCTTATCACTCGAGAACCACTTATCCCGATTTACGTGTTTTCATAAATTTATACATATGTTTCTATATAATTTTATATAAGCCTAGATAATGGGGAGATAAGGTGAGATAATGGGAGATAAGGAGAAATAATGGGAGATAAGTCGAGATTAGCCTCGATAATGGGAGATATGTCTAAATAATGGGAGATTAAGTAGAAATAATGGGAGAAAAGGAGAAATATTGCGAGATAAGTCGAGATAAGCTTAGATAATGGGAAATAAGGTGAGATAATGGGAGATAAGGAAAATAATGGGGGGGAGATAAGGAGAAATAATGGGAGATGAGCAGAGATAAAGCCTAGATAATGGAAATTATGGTAGAGGTAATAATGGGGAGATAAAGGAGACATGGAAATAATGGGAGATATTTTATTACGTTGGGGTAACATAAGGAATATAGCAGTGACGATAGTAGTGAATCAAGTCCCACGCGAGCGGAGCCGCGGGCACAGCTAGTATATATATATATTGTAACATTCATTTTTTCCTGGATTTTAAGACCATGCAATGTTACTGATTTTTCACTTCGAATTGTATTTATTTTTTATTTTAAAACATCGACCGGTATATTAAAACAAAAGTTTCAGGACATTCAGTATATACTGTGTGGTGCGGGTTGCTGATCGAACCTACCGCCAGGCCGCGATTGGCGAAATGTTTGACCCGGAGTTTTGATTGGAGCGTCCGGATATTACCGGCAAAAATCGCACGATTATTTAAGGGCCTGAGAAACTACCAGCAAGGCTTTTTTTTCGATCGAGCCGCAGACCAGGCAGTACCGTCATCTAGCCGAGAGGCTATTTTCCATCTAGCCGAAGTAGGCTAATTTTCTTCAGAAGCCGCTAAGTAAAAGTACCAGTTTCGACAATAAAAGCTGTAGTGAGCTTTCTAAGTGTTAAGAAAAAGTGTGAAATCGGGCGAAGTCCATCACAGCAGGACTGAAAAACAGTAAGTCAACAAAAACTCCCTCCAATAGACTTATTTGAGAGTAGTGCATTAACAGCAACGTATAACAGACAAAAAAGTGAAGTGTAAAACACGATGTCTCGCCTTCGGGGGTTGTAAAAGTTTAAAGTTTAAAATGTAACAACTACTATTTAGGCTAGAATTTTTTGGTATAACTGTAAAGGTTAGAACTTTTTTATTTTCATTTTAAAAACATGAATAAATTCTTTTTTTGTTGATTAAAGCTAGTGTCTCACTGAATATTTATTTTTCTTTTCAGGATCAGTTGTGCTAGACTAATTTCTTTTTTTTTTTTTTAGTAATATCCATAAAACACTTCAGTTTTTTCTCATTTTTCTTAGCTGAAGTTAAACCGTTTCTATTTTAAAAATGAGTGGTGCCCAAAAAAAAAGTCGTACAACTGAGGTTTCTTTAAAAATAGAATTAAATTCCAAAAAGACGTACAAAAATTATCTCTTACCCATATCTCTCTACCAAGGAAAACTGAGCTAGTATTTCTTTAATTTCTTTAGTTCCTTTAAAATCAGGTCTCACTCAATTCATTATCAGAAATTAAAGCGGGGCTGCAAGAAAAAATTGTGCTCAAGCTTGGGGCGTCCAGTATTTAAAAATGTTACAAAATGACGCATCTACATGGGGCGAAAAATAAAGCAAAATTAGCACACCTTACAAATTTGCGCTCAAGCGTGGGACAAACAACTTCTCACAGGGTACGGAAAAAGATGCCTCAAACTAAGGAACAAATTATCATAAGCTACAAAATAGCGCTGTCAACGCGGGGCTTTTGGAATTTTATTTTTAAAAAAAGGGTTCAGTGTACTAGCTTTCGAACAAAATAAAAGCTCTAACTTTGCAGATATTTTTATTTCATAATACTTATTTAAAACGAAACTACACTATAGCAGTAAGACAAAAGCAGGAATTTTGGAATTTTTTTATTTCAATTTATCTGATATAGATATTTGAATTTTGTTGTCGACTCTAAGATAAGAGATTCCTACTTTTTTCTTAAACAGCTAGCTTATAGTTCAGACTTAGCAGATGTGCTGGTTTACTTTAATTTTGCACTGTTTATTTTACGGGTAAACCAAACAAAAAAAACTGTTCTTTTTTCTCACCTATATTTTGCATGAATATTAAAAATACTTTGCTGATAGACGAAACGATATTTTGGAGATTTTTTATAGGAAATTCTTAAGATATTGGTAAAGGAATGTTTAATAGAAGGCAATACTTAGAAATTTTTTTTGAAATTGTCGAAGATTTTTTAAATGTTTGATAAAGAAGTTTACATATTTTTTAAGTGGCCTTTACGTATTTTTTTAGTTTTAGACTATTGGGAGCACAGGAGAAATATTTTCACGGCTTTATAAACAATTCTTTTAAATTGTATTCATTTATTATGGAAGCCTTTAATTTTAAAAGTCAATCACGTACTGGAGTATGAATTAGACTATGAACTGAAAGCCGTCGTATTTTCTCAGAACGTCCGGTCGCGGATATAAAGAAAGATTCTAACGAGGATCTTAAGTAAAGAAATACTCCAATAAATCAGATTGGACTAAATAGTTACAAAAAGTTTCTGATTTTTTAAAGTCTAATAAAAATTCTCCTTCTTAAGTTAGAAACTCCTGCTTCTTCTCCAAATGGTCACATATCTCCTTTATTCGTGCATGAATATTTAGATAATAGACCGCATAAAAGATAGATCTATTAGGTGCCCATTTCTCGGCTTTACTTGACTCTGGTGCAAATGCCTCCGTTTTTAGGTCAGAATGGTATAAAAATTTTAAGTCGTTTAAGTATAAAAATATCCACGTCAAAAATAGAAGTGTTACCACTGCAGATGGCAGCCGTCTAAAAGTTTTAGGTACGGTTGAGTTGCCGCTAGTCTGCAATGGTCATTGTTTAGTAATCTCTGCTCTAGTAGTACCTTCTCTATCACATACTTTGGTTCTAGGATGTGATTTGCACAAAAATTCGGAATTTTTAGTAAATTTTAAAAATAATTCGTGTATCCCACAGTCCCTAGAAGTCAATTCTCAAACAAGTT
>JAHKBH010003942.1:0-10187 GCA_019049505.1 Pachyrhynchus sulphureomaculatus
GACGCCTTCTGCAAGGTTTAGTGATCGATATGGATCAACACCGAATACTTACTAGGCCTGGTTCTAGACTGACTTTATATGGAAGTAAGTTAAAAGAGCCTTTTTTTCAAATTATCCCATTTTAAGCGATCTAAAAGTTTGAAATAAAAGGTATTTTTCTGTCGACTACAATAATAAAGTTTCTTTTACTTTTGTAAAAAAATATTTTTTTTCTTTTAATACGAAGTAAAAACTAATACAAAAATATTCAACAAGTTATTGTGAAGACACAAAACATGGAATTCTGAAAAAATTAGATTTTTATTTTGTTTTTTTTTCCGGCAAAATATTGCAAAATATTTATTTTACCTTGCGTAAAAAAAGTTATTAGTGTTCCGTACAGAACATCTATAAGATCACTTCGGTGTCTGTCTCTCTGTCCGCCCCGTCCCTGTTTGTCTGTCTCTCTGCCACACCCCGATTTTTCTCCGAAACTATTTGGCATAGAAACTTGATATTTGGCACTAATATAGGAAATTGATGGCCTATTAGAGCCGTGTAGTTTTGACTTAAAGGGTCTTTTGGGAGATGAAATTGGTAGTGAAAAAAACATTTTTACCAGGTCATCGAGTGGGGTGTCAAATGAAAAGTTTGTGGAAACACGAGTTCAAAAAAAACATATATAATGTAAATACTTGCCCACACTTTTCTTTGTATTATTGTTTAAAAATTGAACCCAGTCACAGACTCCCCCCCCTTATCTCGAAATGTACTTACCAAAGAATTTTGAAAAAATTCTGGAATATATTCTACAGGGTGTAGATTGAACGAAAATTATCACGAGTGGCATTACTTTCAATAAAACAAGTACACAAAAATAAAAAATTCTCTTGTCTTTTAAATGAGACATGTGTTTTCTTAAGTATTTTTTTTATGCTGAATTTAAAAAAAAAATCATAAAAAGACACCCACTGCGAGGTTTTTTCAGAAAACACACTTAATATTGCCCAAAATCCATTTTAATAAATGAAATGTAAACTGTTGTGCTTAACTCAGCTTATTGACGAACCAACACGGATCCCTGATCGAGACGGGGAGTTCGCCAGTCTTCTTGATCTGTTTTTAACCACCAATCCGGAGATTTACAAGGTCACCGTAAAATCCGCCGTTGGGTTCTTCCGACCATAAACTGCTTTCGACATCGAGTGTCCTACCAGTTCAGTGACAGAGAGGCGCCTAAAACGCGCCAGATTTGGCGTTACAAATCTGCTAAATGGAAAATCTCACGGAATATTTTCGAACTTTCCCTTGGTTAGACGTTTGTTTTCGATCCGACGACCCATCTGACTGCGCCAGGGAGGTTTTCCGATGTTATTTTAGCTGGTATGGAAGCTTACATCCCATTTTCGAAGAAATGTCCTTCTAACGGTAAGCCTTGGTTTGACCGAAACTGCAAAGAAGCTGTTGCTTCTAAACATCTTGCCTACAGACAATGGCATGAAAATCCTAACACCATAAATCGTAACACCTTTGTTCGTGCCCGGAACAGATGCAAAGAAATTATCGACGAAACCAAGGAGGCACACAATCAGCGAATTAGAAACAAACTTCTCGCTTGTCCCAACAATTCCAGGTCCTTTTGGTCAGTCCGCTAAGGCAGTTGGTCAAAATTTCACCAAATCCAACATACCACCACTCACACACGGCTAGATACTTCTATTGCAACGACACCTGTTGAGAAAGCAAACTTGTTGACCGAACTGTTTGCTTCACATTCTACTGCCGATTTCCAAGGAAAAACATCACCTACTATTCCCATAGTGCAGTCAAGGATGCCCGATGTTGTCTTCAGACAACGTATCATAAAACGTATTTTAATGATGCTAGACACACCACAAAAGCTTCTGGCGCTAACGGAATACCTGCCACAGTTCTCAAAAACTGTGCAAGGGAACTAACACCAGTTTTTCTGTAGACTTTTCAACCTATCCTACAGAAAGGGAATATTTCCTTCCTGTTGGAAATGTGCCACAGTTCAGCCGATACCTAAAAAAGGCAAGAATACCTTGCCAAACAACTACCGACCAGTCGCACTGCTTTCAATAATATCGAAAGTCATGGAAAAGGCTGTCAATCAGCATCTTCTAAAATACCTTGAAGGATTCAACATTATTAGCGACCACCAATATGGCTTTCGTAAACATAGATCAACAGGAGATTTTCTGACTTATGTAATACATGTTTGGAACAACGCAAGTGATCACTTCGGAGAATCTCCAGCGGTTTCTCTTGACATATCCAAGGCATTTGACCGTGTTTGGGCACGATGGACTGTTGGCTAAGCTACGCTCTTATGGTATGTTTGAAAAGTTCTGTTTGTGGCTCTTGTGTTTCCTCAGAGAGCGTTCTTTACGAGTTGCAGTCGACGGATTTCTTTCTATCACCTTTACTGTTAACGCCGTGTGTGCCCCAAGGCTCCATACTGTCTCCTACTCTCTTTCTTATTTACATTAACGATCTGCTGGAAAAGACCGGGAATTTAATCTACAGCTTTGCAGATGACAGTACGTTTATCTCTTCATTCACTTTGAATGCTCGGACATCGGCTGCTCAGGCGAATATCCGCAGACAGCAGGAAGACATTCAACTTAACAAAGACCTGGAAGAAATTCTATCTTGGGGGTGACAGTAACCAAGTGGAATTTAACGCTACCAAAACCTAGGCGGCAGTTTTTTCTAAAAAAGTTAATGTCGCTGAACCCGACATAGTTATGTCGGGCACTCCATTCCCCTAGCATCGTCACTCAATTTGCTGGGCGTTAATTTGGGAGCAAATATGTCCTGGCATGAGCATGTTGCAGGCATAGCAAGGAGAGCTTCTCAAAAGTTGGGAATATTATTTCGAACCAGAAAGCTTTACACTCCACAACAACTGTTAATTCTTTACAAAGCTCAAATTCGACCAACAGTGAAATACTGCTTCCACGTTTGGGGCTCCGCTCCCAAACATACATTGCATTTGTTGGATTCTGTTCAGAGAAGAGTTGTTCGTCTGACTGGAGACCCAGAACTGACCGGCGGCTTTGATTCGCTGGAACATTGAAGAACGGTTGGCGACTTGAGCCTATTTTACAAGTATTTTTCATCGAAAGTATACGGAGGATGTGGCCCGTCTAATTCCTCCCAGAGCGGTGCATGTTAGAAATACACGTCGCGGTGATACTTTACATCCGTATGAGGTTCAGCTTGTTACTCCTCGTACAACGCTTTTTGAAGCAGTCTTTTATATGGAAAACAACATCCCTTTGGAATAATTTGCCCAGGACTATTTTCCCACGAGTACAATTTACAGCGATTCAAGAACAACGTAAATCACTTTTTCCGCACACGTGTCTCTCCTGTAGCGCTTTAGGGACCTCCCTGCAGCACGTGTGCTAGACTCATAAAAAAAAGTATTTTTTTTATGCTGAATTTTAAAAAAATTATAAAAAAAGACACCCGCCGTGAAGTTATTTCAGAAAACACACTTAAAGTTGCCAAAAATCCATTTTAATAAATAAAATGTAAAACTGTACAATCATTAAAATTATGGAATAAAACTATTATTTCGGACTTTTAAATGTTCTGAATCTACATTTATCATAAAAACTTAAAAATATTAGGTTTTAGGGTTCATGTTTAACAAAAAACACGCATACAGTACCTTTAACTAAGCTACGCACAGTGCGAAATTTCTTGAGTTTACTGGAACATAATTATTTAAAACCAGTAAAACAGTTCTATTTGTTGGTTTTTTAAAATTTTAATGAAAATTAATGTGTTTTATTTAAAGTTTTTCAGTTTATTTGTGTTTTTTATTATAGAACAATTAAAAAAAACATACATTTTGTAACAACATTTTGAACATCTATTCAGAACGAGACTCATTGCAATCGTCTGAAGACTCGCAATCATTACATGGGTCTGCAAATCTTTCTAACAACTCTAAAACTTCTGGCGTAACTTCACTATGCTTGGTTTTGGGTGCTTTACGAAGACTAGTGATGTACGGATCCGATGAAATAAGCAGTCGATTAAATAAATCCGTATTTGTGTCAATTCGGGATGTTTTTCTAGTAAAAAGTTCGCGATATTTTCTGCAGTCTTTGTTTCTTGCCTCCTGAGCTTCTTCAGAAAATTGTCCGATCGGAAGAATGCAAGAGGCTATAATATCCTTTCCATGACAAAGGACTTTATGCACACTTACGGGCATTGAGTACCAGAAATATTCTTTCAAATACAATTCCAAAGTTTCTCTTGCACATTCGTCGAACTTTTCTGAATCAATTTTAAGACCACAATTTAGGCACTCTAACAGCACATGAAAACGCTTGATCAAATCTAAATTAACGCCAGCTATTTCGGAAGACTTCTCGGCATTTCTAAAGAATTTCCTCGCGGTATTACCATCGTTTGTGTTTCCGGTGTGCTGTTTTGGGCATATCTATAAGCAAGCCAAGCTCCTCTTTGAATTTTTTGTTGAATGTATTTTTTGTTCTCTGCAACTTTTTTTTTATTTTCTGCTCCACTAGCTTGCCATGCCTTAATATCCAGTTTGTACGATATATGTAAAATACATTCCAAAAACCTTATCCATGCAAGGAGGGGTGATAATCCAAGAGATAAAAAGGATTCATTTATATTTTTTTGAGGTATATCGCAGATGTTGTTCATTTTACTAGGTTTAGCCCCACATAAGTAGCACGTTTGTGATGATGCACAGGATGATACAGCATTGCATATATTACCGTCACTCATATAAAAGATCATATTTGCTGTAACCTGAAATTACTTGCCATCTACAAGTATAGTGGTTGGAGTAGTTGAGATATTTGTTCTTTCACTTTGTTTACTTCTGAGGTAAATTACACTGACTGTTTCTTTGGCAAAAACGAACTTAATGGGGCGACAGTACCGTGTGGAAGAAGAAGCAGGGTTTTTCCAAATTACTGACTGATTATCACCATTATCATTTACGGAGCACATTTGGATTGGTACCATTGATACACTAAACATACTATCATCAGAGCTATGTTTGTCCATATACTTTTGTCGATAATTAACTTGTTCCGCCCCATCACAACCCCACTTTACGATAATATTTAATGTTTTAACGTTTGATAAAGTTCTAAGAATCCCTTCTAGCCCTGTACAAAGTCTTGCTACAGTATAATTTATAAGCGACTGAACTGATACTTCAGCTGAAACTTCAGTTATTATTATGTCCTTTGGATAGCACAAACTCTTTGCCTCTTTTACAACGTAATAAGGTGGATACAAAGTGCAACGGTGATTTTTTGCTTGATCTCGAACAATGTTGTACTGATTTGACGATAAGTTTGAATCAATAAGTAGCGCCAGAGCCTGGTCTGGAGTTAATTTTCGTGGGCTGTTTGAAAAAGACATGCGAGCCTTCTTGATTTTGCTACCCCTTTCTGGAGAACCAGATGCCAGTTCCTTGACAATCGCTGCAGAGTTTAGTTTTCCAGATTGGTATAGCTTTGTTGCAGTTGCTTTGGCTAACTCGTCTTGACTACCGGACTTCAAAAGATGATGTAATTTTTTCTGTTTTGCACTTTAGGATGACAATCCCTAAATTCTTTTTAGGTCTGCCTGCATTGGTCCTCGATCCACTAGGCAATGCGTCCCTTACAGCATTTGAAAATTTTACATTATTTTCAAGCCAGCTGGCATTTTTTATTCAGAAATGATGCTAAATTTCGACTGGATTCCCTCCACCTTTTTTGTATTTTACAAACCAGCGCACGAAGAGTTTGCCTTTAAACTGCAAAGAGCGTCAGATGTTAGCATTGGTGAGCCTATTTTTTCCAAAACAAAACCAATGATGGCGTCCGATGTCGGTTCTTCCTTCCACTTTTGGAATATGCAGTTATATGAAATTTGCAAAGTCATTCTGGAAAATGTTTAATTTAAAAGAAGATCGCAAAATATCGCAGAAGATCTTTTGTGTTTCCAACAGAGGAAAAAAAAAAAAACCTTTCAAATTTTGTGCGTTTCAAAGCTGGTATTATGTAGTATCACTTTTTAAAGTCTCCACTGAAGTTAAAAATGTAAATTTTACTTACTTCTTAAAAATCACTTTTTTCACGAACAAATCACACACGAGTAAGAAAAGATTTTGCAATTATTTAAATGCCAATAATTGACAATTCTCTTATAAAATAAATGAAGAAAAAATCATGGCCTACTGACTTGCCGTTTGTATGTACCACTCTATTAACTTAAACAAATCGAATGTAGGCAAAAAGTATGATTGAATAAGTAATGCAACTTTCTGGTGCATTTTGCAGTTGTTTCGCAGGGTTAATCCCCAAACTGAGTATGAGGTTTTAGAGGTGGGATATTAACCTACCAAAATAATGAATAATCTTATGCATTTTACGTATTTCAAAAATTAAATAAAGTTCCGCTAAACTTCCTAAATTTCGCACTGTGCTACGTAGCAAAAATGCTGTTTAAAATAAATATGTACAACGCTAAATTAAAATATTGTTTTTAATATTTATTAATATTGAACAAAACTATTATTTCCAGTGTTTTTTAAAGTTCTTAATCCTGACTTGACATCAAAAAATAAAGTTTTATGTTCAGTTTTCAACAAAAAACTAGCTTTTAACACTTACAAGTGTGTTATGGGGTTGGTTAAATGCTTTTTCAAGTAAATAAATGCAACACCTAAACAAAAATTTTTTTTTCGAATAAAACTACCATTATTTCTAGTAGTTTTCTAAGTTTCAAATTCGAATTTGATATCAGGCCATGAGGAATAGTGTTTAGTGTTGAAAAAACAATCCGTTTACTATTTTGGAAGAATGGGTTGCCAAATGCAGTCTAATGTATATCCCTTGAATATGAGGAAATGTGAGTAGGTAAGTGAGGTAGTGAGTGAGTGAGCGAGCGAGTGAGTAAGTCAGTAAGTGAAGTAGTTACTAAGTGAGCAAGCGAGCGAGCGAGTGAGTGTAGAAGTGAGTGAGTGTGTGAGTGAGTGTTTTGTTCAATATTAATAAAAATTAAAAACAATTTTTTGATTTAGCGGTTGCACAAATTTATTTTAAACGACATTTTGGTACGTAGCTTACTTAAAGGTGGTGTATGCGTGTTTTTTTTGGTTAAACATGAACACTAAAACTTAATATTTTTAAGTTTTTTATGATAAACTAGCCGTGCCCGCGGCTCTGCTAGCGTGGACTTGATTCCCTACTATCGTCACTGCTTATTGCTTATATTACCTAACGTAATAAAATATCTGCCATTATTTCCCCTTATCTCCCATTATTTCTCCTTATCTCCCGTTATCTCTACATAATTTCTATTATCTAGGCTTATCTCTGCTCATCTCCCATTATTTCTCCTTATCTCCCATTATTTCTCCTTATCTCCCATTATTTATACTTATCTCCCATTATCTAGGCTTATCTCGACTTATCTCGCAATATTTCTCCTTATCTCCTATTATTTCTCCTTATCTCAAAATCCCCATTATCTCACCATAACTCCCATTATCTAGACCTATCTCTGCTTATCTTCCATTATTTTTTCTTATCTCCCATTATTTATATTTATCTTCCATTATCTCACCTTATCTCCCATTATCTAGGCTTATATCGAATTATATAGAACATATGTATAAATTTATAAAACACGTGGAGTGGATAAGTGGTTCTCAAGTGATAAGCACACTAACGGACAGACAAACAGAGAGACGTTGCATTTTATATATATTATATATATTATATTCTCTGCAACATGATATTGTTCCATAACTATAACCTTTTTTATGTTACCTGATGCAATAAAATATATCCTATAACCTGGCCAGAGAACATATGTATGTTTTAAAAAAAAAAAGCACATAAATCGGATAAGTGGTTCTCCAGTGATAAGCGCACTAACGAACAGACAGACAGGCAGAGAGACAGGCAGAGAGAGAGACGTTGCATTTTATATATATTATAGATAGAACATTATAGATAACCCGCCCAGAGAATAAATGTATGAATTAAAAAAAAAAAAACACGTAAATCGGATAAGTGGTTCTCGAGTGATAAGCGCACTAACGGACAGACAGAGAGACGTTACATTATATATATCATATTCTTTGCTACATGATATTGTTCCATATTTAATGCTTTAGGCAGTGTATTGCAAGAGAACGCGCTAGCGGCAAACTTTTCTCTGACTTGATTCACTATTATCGTCACTGCTTATTCCTTATGTCACCTAACGTAATAAAATATATCCTATAACCTGGACAGAGAACATATGTAGGTTTAAAAAAAAAATTGTTTGAAAATATTTAAATCTTTACCTATTTTATCAGGATGACACCGTCTTAGATGATCTTCGAGCTTCGATGGATTCATAGAGTCATTGCTCAAAACTTTGTTGCATAAAAGGCATATGGGCAATCGTTTGTCTGCCTTTGATGGAAGAAAACCAAATTTCATATAATCAACACTGTACTGTCGACATTTCTTCTTAGATTCAGCCATGTTTCGTATCAGTTACCTACCTGTAAAGAAAAAAATGTTTGTTTTAGTAATCATAAGGCGACTTTAACAGGATATGGCTATTTTAACAGAATAAAAAAGAATTAATTAATTATTGCAATGAAAAAACCAAAATGCCGGCGGCAAAACTGATTTTAATTATTAAAAGCAATAAACTGCTAAGATCCATATGGAGGTTTACACAAAACGGCTGAACCTATTTTAATGTAATATAAAAATATTTTTTGATTAATTATATTTTTGATACATTTCTGTAAATTCGAGAGAAAATACTTTTAAAGAATGTTTTGACATCAAAACTCCGCGATTTTAATGATTTTATTTATTACTTTGATGTACGTTACGAGTGGTACATAAAGACACGTACAATTTACGAAAATATTTTTAGTCATTTAGCATTAGCAACTACGAGGGCACTGAAAGATGTACAAACATGCAGGTCAATCATATGTCTCTCCTTTAGTGAATCACCACAGTCGGGTAAATAAATAATTTTATAATAAAAAGTACTAAAAGTTCAATCTTTCTCGGCTTTCTATTCTTTTATAGAAGTATCGAATAATGGCCCTGTTCAATATTTAATTTTTATTACGTACCTACTACACGCAAACATAACAAATATAATATTATTACAATATAAAATAGAAGTATGAATAACAAATAGGCAGGTACTTACTTTTTCCGGCACTGGCAAACACTGACATCGATTTCACTCACAACTTTTCTTTTCAAAATTCCGGAAACAAATGAGTAACGTTTTTCCTTGGCATTCGTATTTATATTGGTGAAGAATCAAACAAGTTTATGCAAGATTGCAAGTACAGCACAAGTCGTATTTCGTCCCTTTGCACGTCTGAACGGGTTGCGTTGCGAGCGGGGGGGCGGCGCTTTGCAAGTTTGTACTGAATATCGAATATGGAAGTTTTTACAAGTAACAGTCGCTGACCTTCTTAAAATACACTACTCAAAAAAATTAAGAGAGGTTTTAAAACAAGGAAATTAATGCTAAATAAACAGGCTATCTGATCCATATGTCGGCCTAACTGAAAAAATTTTTTTCAAGCCCGTGGACCAAAAAAAGCAAAATATTTGCAATATTTTTTTTTTCGCTCTATCTGTTAGGATTGGATGAGAACCGTAGCTCCTAAAAAATTTTAGCCAAAAAATCTGAAAATTAGAATGTTAAAGCTTCAAAATGCTTTTTTAAAGTCTCAATACGACCATTTTTTCACCGAAATACAGCCTGTCAAAAATCTCCGAAAAATTTGGAATTTTTTTTTGCTCCCTTAATTTTTTTGAGTAGTGTATTATCTGCCTACATTGATAGGTAAAGCCAAGCCAACATTTTTGTTCTTTACTATCAAAACCAGATAAATTTTCTTGGACCCCCATTTACAATTCGTAAACCCCCCATTTTTTTTTCACGCCAACGTAGACCCCCGTCGAGTCTCCCGTGGACCCCTGGGGTCCACCTGAACCACTTTGGGAATCACTGTTATAGATATTCTCTGCTACATAATATTGTTCCATATTTAATGGTTTAGGCTGTGTATTGCAAGGGAATGCGCTAGCGCCAACTTTTTTTTCGACTTCATTCACTATTATCGTCACTGCTTATTCCTTATGCTATCTAAAGTA
>JAHKBH010003943.1:0-10075 GCA_019049505.1 Pachyrhynchus sulphureomaculatus
TGAATGAATTCAGGTAATTTAGGAATTGATTTATTAATTTACAAATGAATTCATTAAAAAAATAATATATTTAAAATTTAGTTTTGATTAGCTTTAATATACAATTAAACGTTTTAGTTCATTTCCCTGAAGAATAATAAATTTATGGACTTTCTAAATTTATTGTATTATACTTTTATCTTGGATTGGAATTCATTATATTCATGGTCGAGGGACAAATTAAAAAATACATTATAAGGCGAAATAATCCTTTTATAGATATATCTTTTAAATCATCATGAAGGTACTGTATTAAATCTATAATTCCACAAACAGTATAATGTAAAAGTATATATAATTATGTATTATAGAGATGAATACTTTTCTTTACAATATATCAGAGATGAAAGTTAGTTTCTTATTAAAAGCTAAAAAAGGCTTGATTAATCAAAGCAACAGCACGTTCTTTCATAATCCAATCAAAAACTTAACAAAGCTCAAACAATTGGTAAACTCTAAAATTAATACTGAATCTATCTTTTCACAATGTTCAAGTATCGAGAGGTACATAGTAACCTACCTACTGATAAAATTAACTAAATCGATAGTTATCGGTATAGTTATAAAAATAGTTATCATGTTCATCCAAAACCGTTTGTATTTAAAGAATAACTTGGAAACACCAGCGTATCTAGCGGTAATTTTTAAAGCTGAATGATTGACTTAAACTTGGAAACCTTCCCTTCCATCCCTCATATGTATACCAAACTATGATATTAAAAACAGGCCAAGGTTCATTCCGAAATAAAGAGAGCCGTGTCATGGAAGATACAGGACAACTCTATCTCGAAATTAGTATTGCTAGCTTATAACAAAACTTTGAACTACTTGTATTTTTTTCAGGAAAAGTAATATTAAGATTCGTCTCCAAAATGGCAAGTATCCACACAGGAACTTTAACAGAAGTCCACGAAATGCCAATGTCGGTGATAATCCGCCCAATTCCACCCGTTTTAGACGAAGAAAAAGTTACTTCTTTAATAAAAACTCTATCGAATCCCGAAACTGCAGATCAAGTACCTCCGATTGACGTACTGTGGATAACTGGACGAGAGGGAGGGAATTATTATTATTCGTTTGGAGGTTGTCATCGATTTGCGGCACATCAAAGACTTAAATCCGAATATGTTCCCGCCAAAATAGTAAAATCAACTATTAATGACTTAAAAGTTTACTTAGGTGCGAGCACGCCAGATTTAAAATAAGATTCAGTATATATATTATTTTTTAACGTTTCTTTAATTAACCTGGTTAAACAACTAGTAAAGGAGGTTATATTTTATAATTTGGAAAAAAATTGGTTGTTAACTAGCGCTATTTTTTACACCTAAATAAGAGTTTTATTTATACTATCCTTTATTTATTACAGAGACCGTTTTAACAAAAGAAACAACTGACCAGAAATCACAATACTGACCTTTTATAATAAAAATAACTCAAGTGCAAGTTGAACTTGCACAATTAGTGTTCCGTACGTTGATTGCTTTTAAAATAAAAATGTTGGTACGGTGGTATAAAATGATCAGTGACTTCACAAAACACACCCCAAATGAGTTTTCAACAAAGTTTGTTTCCAATCTTTACTGAAAATTGATGATCTTGGAATTTTTGTTTTTTTTTATATATCAGATAAATTATTAGAGGTAATGCACTCGTGATAATTTTCGTTCAATCTACATCCCCTGGAGAATATTCCAGAATTTTTTCAAAATTTTTTGATAAGTACTTTTCGAGATAAGGTGGGGGACAGTGATTTTTCGCGATTTTTTAAAAATAATACCAAGAAAAGTGTGCGCAAGTATTACATTATATATATACAATATATATATATATATATATTTATATAATATATATATATATATATATATATATATATATATATATATATATATTTACTCGTGTTTTCAAAAGCTTTCATTTGATACCACACTAGATGACCTACTAAAAAAATTTTTTTTTCACTTCTGATGTCACCCCCAAAACTAACCCCTTAAGTTCAAAAACTACACGGCTTTGATGAGGCCATCAATTCCTATATTATTACAGAATTTCAACTGTCTATGACAAAATAGTTTCGGAGAAAATCGGGTGTGTGACAGACAGACACCGAAGTCATCTTATAAGTGAAGAACACTAAAAATAAATGAAGTCTCAATGAATATGGTCCTGATGACGAATTATGATGTTTAAATAGATTCGTGTCAACTTAATCATTGGAGCATTTAAATGACATCTTCACATTTAGTTGTTAATTTAATCATAATGGATGATGCTTTTATTTAAAACAACTAAGTCAAATACATTCCTTACCATCTGTAACATCCGCACGGTCATTCGGGAAAACCCTATACTTACACATATTACAAATGTACCATTTAAATATAGATGTACTTTATTCTTAATATTCAGGTTTTTGTTTTTATTTATTGGCCATTCTGTACGAAATGATATATATCGGCGGCTCCCAAAGTCCGAATTTTTTGATAATATAAAAAGAACTGAAAATTAATAAAATCCATTTTCAGTATCTCAACAACTTTTAACTAAAAATGAATTGATCACCTTTAAATTTTTATTGATTATTATGCACGCGTGTTTAGAGTTTTCCCCAAACTACCAGGGTCTACCAGGTATCTCCCCTATCTATAAAGGTCAGAATGTTATCTCACGCCAGGGTCTTAACTTTCTTCCTTCAAAGTATTGCCAATCTTAAGATTCCATATCTGAGTCTTTTCAGCCCCTCGCAGGTGCAAATAAAGTGGAGCGACGTTCCCTCATCCTCCAGACAGGTTAGGTCGTCCTCCACACTTAGTCAAAGTGGTGATTTAGAAAACGTCTACTTCTCTACATCAGTCATTCAAGCTGTGCCTTTTCAGGCCACAATACAAAATCTTTAACTTGCCTGCACTGAAATCCTCAAAAGTTGCTCCTACCAGTTGTTTGGATATGCCTAAATCGGGTTCGCGGTGCTGGAAAAGATTTAGGACTCCGAGTCTGTCGAGTTCGTCCAACATGTCAATGCTCCTTGACTATCTGAAAGTATATACCAGTACTCACGATACTTCACCACCTCCTTCATAGTAATTGCCATTAAAATGGCAAAGACCTCTATCTAGTAGTGTATTTTTCCAATGGAAAGCTTATGCACACAATCTGCAGTTAGCAAATAAATCCTTGCCCCATCTGACTCAATGCACCCACCCATCAATAAAACTACAATTCAAATCAACAAATGTTTGTTTTTCCAATAGTATTCATAACAAACGGTTGGATTATGTCAACTTGCATATAACTCGCCTTTACCTTCATAAGAAACAACATCACTTAACAACGAACACTTACAGCGATTCAAGAACAACGTGAATCGCTTTTTCCGCACATGTGTCGCTCCTGTAGCGCTTTAGGGACTTCCCTGCAGCACGTGTGCTAGACCCATAAAAAAAAAAGCACTTCAATTTGACAAAGTGGAATTAAATATATAATGGAATATATGTATTGGGGGATTGGTCCTGGCACCAGAATAAGCGCTCCACCTAAAGGTAAAGCCATAATTTATTTCTTTGATTTCAGAAGTTTTTTTAGAGCTTTATTTTGCAGGATTACTATGGCAGGACTTTAAGTTGTATAGACGTTGAGCTTTACATAGCTTATAATAACATAAATAATAATATACATAAATATAATCAGTGATTTTACCCCCGATAATAAGTCATTTTAGATATTCTCTTGATTTCAACAACTTGATGCATTTTGTATTGTAATTCTTTTCTATATTTAAAATTGCACTATAAATAAAAAGAAAATGTATCTTGAGAAAAAACAATGACAGTTGAATCAAATTAATATTCACGATATATATTAAAAAAAAATTTCCTGGTTCAAAGAATTCTTTGATGATGTCAAGGGTAATAGTTGTGTAATATAAATTTCTGCTATTCTTTTCAAGTTAAGATGTATTTCACATAGATATGGTAATGTTAAAATAATTTTCGAAGTTTTTTTAATAATCTTAAATTTTATTTAACAAATCTTAAGTACCTGAAATATTTTTATTTTCCTAATTATCAGTACCATCTTCTTCAACTATAATCTTTATACTCTCATCTGCCGCGACTGTTTTATCAATTTCGCCACTATTATTATTTTTTAATTGTTTTTCTTGCTTTATCTTCTCTGTTTCTTCTTTTGATGAAGTGTATTTCAAATAAAAAATAAAATCATCGAGATTTTTTTATTATTTCCACCATTTCTCGCTGGCGTTGATACAGAGGCAATTCGTGCTATCTGTTTACATTTTCTTCTGAACTAATTTAAATTTTTCATCATCTCCAAGACAATCTTTATAACTTCGGTGGCCCTCCTCAACTTCTAAAAGGAAAAAATATACCACTTGAATAGCATAATAAAAACCAACTTCAGATGTTTATTTCACTCTGATGAAATAGAAAACTAGGCCATTTAAATTTGCACTCTGTTTTCCTTAACTTTTTTTTATTGTAAGTATAGTCAGGAAAAACTGTCCCTTACCTAATAATGCTTCTAAAACCTTTTTCTTTGGTATGAGCTTTTGATATTCATGAGCATTAACAGGATGATTATGCTGTTCTACAATATTGTAAATTTCAAGATAATCTCCATCTTCTGTTACTCTAATAGATATTGAGGCAGGACATGGGGATTCAACATCTGCTGCCAATGATCTACAATTTGGTAAGTTAATGGTAATAAACAATATCCACACTAATTATTATTTTCTAAAAGTATAATAGTTATCAGTAATTAGATGAATTTCTTACTGATGTCAGGAGCAAAAATTTTTTGATTATATACTGATACTGATTGTCACTGTCTATTTGTTCAGCCATGATAAAATATTAAATACATATATATATATATATATATATATATATATATATATATTATATATATGTATATATATATATATATATATATATATATATATATATATATATATATATATATATATATGTATATATATATATATATATATATATATATATATATATATATATATATATATTATATATATATATATATATATATATATCGAAGTTGGCAATAAATGCAAATTGGGTTTAGGACTACATCTGAATATAGCATATTAATTCTAACTAATATTTTTCAAAACTAGCCACAAAATTAAAATACCTTCTCTTCCTTTTTCCGAGGTTAGGTTTAACACGTGCCTTCTGTGCAAAGAAGCAGGAATATCTTAATTGGTAAAATTCTAATTCAGGTTTTAGGGGGGTCGCCTAACTTTCCGTTTTGCTGTCTCAATGGTTCGACTGTCTCTCTTCCAAAATCGTAAATAATTTGCTTGTGATACTTCATCTAATCTGGACTGCCACTCTTTAAAGTTTGGAAATTTATCACCGACTTTAAGACCCAATTTTACAATAATAATGTCTTCTTTTGAATCTTCCATCATGTAGGTTTCATCAACCATGTTAGGATCTTCGACTGTATTGGAATCTTCAATTATTGTGAAGTTACTCATTTTTAGAAATTAGCTAAAATAAATAAATATATGAACACAATAAATTGAAAAACTATTAATATTTTATTTACAGTCAACGGTCACCTGTGGAAACCAATAAATAAAGTTATTTATTTATTTATTTACTGCACTTTACAGATTGATCACAGAGATCTTTCCAATTACAAAGTACTAGAACTTAAATTAACTTAATTTAAATAATATTACATAATAATCTACATACACTTAAAACAACGCACGCAATTTAGTTTTGAAAAGACTGCACTTATCATTAAATATATCTACACTATTCTGGATTCCATTGTATAGCATGCAAGCATTATACAATGGAGATCCCAGGTGATAGTTATTATGGGCTACATCTGATATATAGAAAGTGCTATGATTTCTTGTGGTATACGTTGGCACATTAAAAATATAAGTTGGACAGAAATGCCGGGTCATCAATGAGACCATTCGCTACTTTGTACAAGTAGAACATGCAATATTGTTTTCTACGTTTCTCTAAGGTTACCATCCCATAGCGTTCGTGCAACAGTGTGGAAGAGATCATAGAGTTATATGAACCAGTTTGTTTATAATGCATGTAACGCATCATTTTATTCTGTATCAATTGAAGTGTTCGCTATAAATAAATTTTCTTAATTACAATACAAATAAGAACAGTACCAAAACAAATATGAGTGTATTGTATGATAGTTTGGAGAGATAGAAGATACAAAAGTATATCACACACACGATTTTAAAAAGAGAGCAAATTGCAGTGATTTAATGGAGATTTACATGATTCAATTATGAAGCAGAATGTAAGACAAATATATAAACAGCTTTGAGATAGTTAATAACCAAGCGATTTTTACATGTATATTTGGTAAACTGTTCTGGTAGAAGGTTTTGGGTGTTAATCGCCTTACTTTATAGCTTAATCGAGCGCTACCTTGTACCACTCTAGTTATCCCATGTAAGTAATTTTAATATTCGTATGCTTCCCCGCCTAGGCGAATATTTTTATGAATAATAATTAGAAAAAAACTACGTACAAAAATACTTACTTTAAAAACAATACAAATCTTTATTATTATTAAAACAGTAAACAAATAAACCTATTCCAGAAAATAAAGTGAACAATAGGTTATGTTCGTTGAAACTGTCATTTTATACTAGTCTGTGGCAACATTATGCGTTTCTATATCTGTTACTGTTATAAAACCACTGTTGTCACCTTTTACAGTAATCTGCAATATTCTTATTGGTTTCTAGGTCTTATTCAGAGATGTTAGCTTAACAAGTCGATCTTCGAAAATAAGACTAGAGCTATTGTATTCTTTCTGCCTTTTTTAGTTATATCTACTGAAATAAGGACGGATATATTCGTAGGCTAAATAAAGAGATAAGTGAAGGGATATAGCAAGGATTTGGGGTTATATTTTTTTTAAGAAACGTCAAATTATAGTTAGCGTATTGTTGGCTAACCTGTCTTCTGGCTTTTTGTCGCGAGGTGTCGTGTGTTGTGTTTTGCGAAAAATTCGGAGCGGCTTTTTATTTGTATATATTTGTTTTAATTTTATTAATTTGAGGAGTAGATGAAGGTAAGTCCATTTCCTAGTGATTTATATTTGTGTTGGAACTACCTAAAACGTCTGTAGAAAGATAAGTAAACAATGATCGGACGTTGTTGATGTATGTCCCCAAAAGTCTGCGTCGTGTTAAGTGGTAAACAAAAACCGAAATACCATAATTGGCAAAAATTGCCAAAAATTACTCTTTTATGTTGGATCATGTGTCCGTTTTACTTAAAAGTTGTCTTTTTTAATTTGGTAGCGTATAAGGAAAGTGCTTGTTTACAGGGTCAAGTAAGGGTTCTTTGAACTCTTAAATTCTTGCAAATTTCCTCTTTTGAGAGGATATTCTAGCTTATTGCTTTGCCTTTTCTTAACTTTTTATTGTGCATTTGAAGCTGCGTTTAATAAATACAAAACGGTTAATTTATTTTATCTGTGAAATGTAATAAAATCTGTTAAACTATACTAACAATTACAAAAACCTTTTTAATATTGTAAATTCATTTTTATTAGAATTACCTTATTTTGCATTTAGTTCATAACCGTGCTGTTTATGTTGGAAGATGTAAAGGCAAATGTTCTGTTGTATCTCCACTTTACAAACATAATAGCAGAAATATATTATATTTTAATACCAAACAGTACACTGTTAACCACCAAAAATGTCCACACTAGTAGTATTTTTAATAAATTATCAATCATTAACACTTCTGGTAATTCTTTTTATAAATACCCAACAATTTCTGAAGTACTAGGGATTTTTTTCTCTATTCAAAAATTTTATATGATTTCAATTAAAAACTACAGGGCTTTTCCAGACTTCAATTACTATCTATAGAAACTATAGTTTTCATAATCTAGGGACCTAGAAACATGACGAAATGCAAAAATTTCGAAGGATTTTTTTTTTCATGGATAGAATTCTATCCTGAATGAGAGAAGAAGGAAGAACAAATTTGTCTCTTTCTTAGATGTTCCCAAACCATTGAAATCCTCAGATTTTGATTTTCAACCTAAATTATGTTTATGTAAATAATAAATTCAGTTCTACCTATTTATTTTTTTTAAATCATTTTTAATTTAAAATAATTCAATGGAATAGAAAATGTCAAAAATCAAAGATCTAATGAATTTTCTAGTACTAGCAAGGTAACTACGATAAACAATAAATATGCCCTTAACACAAAAACAATAATAAAACAATAAAAGTTGAATAAATAAAGAAAACAAAGAACTTGTTTATAACTATTTACTTTACTACTTTCATATACCTCTCTTTAATAATAAAAATCAGATGTCCTACTACCTTTCTCTTTCCCTGTTCCCATCCTTCATTGATTCACACACACTCTTTTACTAATGAACTTATGTACATTTTAGGATATATTATGCCCCGAAACAACACAAAAGATAAGTATGAACAACAAGGAGCGTCTTTCATACAATGCAGGCACTATTCGAAAGCCGACCGGTTACATGTCCCCTGAAGACCAGGAGAGTGGTAAAAAATCTTCTTGGACCGAGCTGGAGATAACAGGGACTATTCGTAATCTTACTCCTAGCTTATTTCAAATGTCACATTTGACGGGTAAGTTGGTTTGTGGTGTTTTTTATTTCATAGATTGTGAATAGAGCTTTTCTATCTAGTAAAATTTAAGAAAATATTGGTAGTATCTCAGATCATGCGCATCTGGCACTTCCTTTTACCAATTCTTAAAATGTTTTTAAATATAGTGATAAAATTGTAGTACTGCTGTAAAAACTACAAATTTTCTGTTAACAGTAATTCTAACAACAAAACTCTAAAACCAATTTTCTTATAACATATTTCATTTGGGTATAGTAAAAAGTTTTGTTTTCTTGAATAAGAGTATATAAATTCCAATAAAAAATTTAAAAAAGTTTATATGATAAAAAATTCATTTACTAAGTGTTAAAAAATCAGTAAAGGGATGTATCTAGTACTTCCCTTGCAAACATGCAATTTCAAAAAAAGTACTTTTGACTTTTTTTCATAATTCAGAATAACTTATCCGAGCTCTAGATATTAATCATAGTATGTTAACACCCTTTCATCCACTTCCCTTAAAGTGATATAGTTCAAATACTATTGGTCCTTTCTTTCTGTCAAAAGATATATGTGTACTAAATTTGAAATTGATACGATTTGCGAGTTAATCATGCCAACTAATTAGCAGCCAGACTAACAGAATTGAAGGGCTGTGTGTTGTTTCAATACTCACTATATTCAGTACTGTTTATTCATGTTAAATTATACAAAAAACTGTCTTATACATGTCAATAAATAATGATATAAAAAAATGTAGCTACCATACTGTTCAAAGTAATAAGATGACTACACAAATGTTGATACATATAATTTCTATTACTATGCCATTTAAACTTAAGAAAGAAACATTGAGACAGTATGGAAACAAAACTCCTAAAAAATAAAACTCAAAACCAAACTTAAAACCTAATACTTATAATAGAGGTACTCGTTTATGGAGTAAAAGCATTTTCTACCAGAATTTTTTTTACCTTTTTTTCAAATTCTTTATCTGGTAGGTCTCTAATATTTTGCATTAATACATTAAAAAAATTTAACGGCCCAGTACCAAGGTTCTGTCTGACATCTTTTCAGCCTCCAATATGTTGAAATTAGATTCTCCTTATGCCTGATGACATGACAATGAACATCACCATGGCTTCTGTAGGAATGAACATATTGCTTTAAGAACTGGATATTCTCAAGAATATAGGAACTATCAAAATTCTGATTGATACAAATGACTGTCGGAAAAACCAATTCCATTCAGTGCCTTATGCTGCAACCTGAACACTCGATAGATCTGTGCAGAGTGTTCCCAAACGAGAATGGAATAAGCAAGTTAAGAGTGAAATATTGAGTGATAGGCATTTCACAACATTTGCTGAGCTACACAGTGTCCAAGTT